>CM064903.1:11805988-11830988 GCA_030347415.2 Decapterus maruadsi
AAAAACAGCTTGCACGGACAATTAAAGGTAACGAACCTACTGCTACGACTATAGGGATTATGGTGATGGGCCAGTTTGACTAAATGTTGAACTATCCCTTTGAGTGTTCGATTACGAAACCTTTATTGTCCACAGTGTAAATTCATCTTTGGTTCCACCATTGACACATCAAGACAGAAGGACTCACAGAACATAATACAACATTGCAGAATAGAGGAACAAAAAATATAGTAAAGAATTATTACCTCATCAGAAGTAGGCTACAGTCCTCACACATCTGGTGGTTTATCAATACATCAACGTGATCAGTTCTGTATCGATCAATAAAATCAGTTCAAACCACTAGAACACAGACAGGAAGTTCATAAACATGATTCGATGACATCACGTGACCTCATCACATGACCTTGACCCCCAGTGACCTCAGAGTCCCCGCAGAGTCTGAGAAAACAGATGTCCCCATAACTACACAACTACACACACACACGGTGAACTCCAGTTACTCCTCAGCTGTATTTTGGCAGCGTTGTCATGACGATCAGCATATTTGTCTCCACGATCGAAAAATCATCAGTGTGACGCAACACCACAGCCGGAGAGAGAGAGAGAGCGTGTGTGTGTGTGTGTGTGTGTTTGACATCATGACTTAAAAATGAGGTGGAAATCGGAGAAAGATTCAGAAACTCAAGAAAAACATCCGAGCGCACGTCCTCATGAAACACACACACACACGGAGTGAACATACTGTACAGCCAATCACAGGCGTGGAAACTCACACACACCCATATGAACCAGTTTAAGAGCCAGAATACACACACAGACACACACAGACACATTCTCTGTGCTGTGTGTCGATGTTCAGCCTGAACTTCACTGATCAATACTCTCATTGATCAGGTTTATAATCAGACCAGTGAACCACAGCCAGCGCTCTGTTAGCACCTGGATTCAGATTCAGGCTTTTAAAAAAACATCGGATTCAGGAAGAAACCGGAAGTGGGTGCACCGGCTCCAGCCGAGCTAATGCTACGCTGAGCTAGTGCTACGCTGAGCTAGGCGCTAACTTCCGCCGTAGCTCTGGGCTAGCTAGAATGGGAATACAACAATGTAATGGTGCGGCTCTTCTGGACTTTACAGACGTAATCGGGCTGAATGGATCAGATTCTGTAGCCTGACTCTCGCCAGATCCTTGTAGTTCCACAAAGCTACGCTGAGCTCCACACAAGGGTCTGGGACATGGATGTATTATGGGATAGGCCATGTGTTTCAGAAGGCGGGGCCTTGTAAAATAAATCCTTGTCCGGTCTGAAGAAGAGTGAAAACATCCTTGCCACCAATAAATGCCTTCAAAACCGTTCTCTGTTCATCTTTCAAAGAATTAATATTCGATAGATTCGACAAAACAGTTGAAATAGCAGAATCAATGCCAACGCACGACTCCTCGCTGCGAGCCGCCATTGTTGTTTGACTCAAACAGTCGCTTCGGCGCTACGTCACATCTATGAAAGTCCCGCCCGGCGATCCTGATTGGTTCATTATTTTTTGCTCCCGTGAAGGAGTTTGCATTGCCCTCGAGTCCAGACCGTTGTGTGAAGCTCAGCGTAGCGCCTCTGGTGGAGCTTTGTGGAACTACAAGGGTCTGGCGAGAGTCAGGCTACAGATTCTGGTAGAAAGCAGTCGTTTAGCGG
This sequence comes from Decapterus maruadsi, assembly GCA_030347415.2. Lineage (NCBI taxonomy): Eukaryota > Metazoa > Chordata > Actinopteri > Carangiformes > Carangidae > Decapterus > Decapterus maruadsi. Next base: position 11,807,677 of record CM064903.1, read on the forward strand.
GGGTTAACTTGTGACACAGAACAGAATTATTATATTAAAGCATCAGTCAGCGATCCGGTCGTTTTGGCTAACGCTGCGCTCCAGGCTTTTGAAACCGTAAATTACTGCTTCAAGTCACAACTTATGACTTTGTAGCGTTCCAGGTAACCTGTAACTCGTGTTTTTACCGTCCTGTTGCCTGTGAAAGTCACTATAACGGCCTCTTGTAACTTCTGACCCGTGAACTCGTACCAGATCGAACTGGTATGACTTCACAGGTCGGAAAAACACGAGTTACAGTTTGCCTTGAACGCACCATGAGTTAGCAGCCCCCGCCCTCGTCATGGATCTATTGGTCCTCGTCCCTACGTCACCACATTCACGCGCATCCAAACACTCTATGGAAGTGGTTGCTGATGGAAAATAAGACTATTTAGGACTTATATTAACAAAAACATTCACCTGACTTCTGCTTTAATATTCTGAGTACAGGTTTACACCATAGACTGTAACAACATGGCCGTAGCATCCGTGACGTTACCCGTTGGTTTTGGGAGGACTCAAATATGGCGGCCTGAACAGCGCCATGTTGGATTGGCTGGACAAGAACCCGCCCACTGGCCTCCAAGCAGCGGTCTCCGGACCTGTCACTCAACGTTTCCGCGCCGTGATTGGCCAGAACTTTAACCTAATAACTGCTGATCCAAACGCTTCTGGTTCTTTAGAGAAAAGAGGAGAAACTCCAGAAACTATTCAGGATCAAAGTGTTACTCAGAATACGTTCAGGTTCAGGTACTAATACACATACTACACACACACTCTGGGGATCGTGGGAGACCGAGTGTGTGTGTGTGTGTGCAGCAGCTGCTCCCTCTGGTTGACAATATGCTGCCAAGCTGTCCACACACACACACACACACACACACATACACACACACACTCAGTGTTGTTCATGCACTTTGTCTCATTAAACAGTGACATCATCGTAGTACTACTAGTAAGGTGTACTAACGTGGAGCTGTGAGCGTCCTGACAGGAAGCTGCAGGTCAGCCTGAATATTAATGACACCTGGACTCATCACCTGTCCTCTTCATCATCATCATCATCATCATCATCATCATCATCATAGCTGCAACTAACGATTGTCTTCGTTATTGATTAATCTGTTGATTATTTAAACTATTAATCGATCAGTAAATAAATGTTATAAAATGTTAAAAACATCCGGAGGTTCTAAGTTACAGAACAGTTTCTACCATTTAGTTAAAAAATGTCTAAAAGGTCATTTAACTGCTGTTTTATAATGTATTGTCAATGTAGGTTCATTGATAACGATACATTTTAAAACTGGTTATTATTCTCATTATTATTATTACTCATGAGTTACTAATGGACACAGTGGTTGTTTTCTATATTATTGTTGTTAGTCACTATTATTTTTTTCATGTTATCTTGTGCTTTTGTACATTAAATTGTAATATTAATATTATTATAAGGTGGAGTCTATAAATAAGCCCACCGTGGTTTTCTGCCTCTCCCTGCACTGTTTCATCATTACTTATCATGTTTTATGTTGTATTTTTTTAAATAGTGCAAAATAAAAGAACTAAGAACTTTAGAACCAACCAGCAGACGACGTCCTCAAACGTCTTGTTTTGTCCACAAACCAAACAGAGACTCAGTTTATCGTCATAAGAAACAAAGAAACCAGAAAGATTCACATTGAAGACGCTGAAGAAGAGAATCTGGAGCTTTTTTTAAATAGAAAAAGTGACTCAAACTGATGATTAGATTATCAGAAAAGTTGATGATTACTTTAATTAATTATCTGTTGCAGCTCTGTCATCATGTTGATCAACAGCTGTTATGAAGGAACCTCTGTCTGGGCCTGTTGGAGGTCAGAGGTCACCACACACGTCCAGCACCTGAGCTTCATGTTCCTGCTGGTTTGTCTCTGTCTCCTGTTACACCCCCCCCCCCGCGCGCGGTCAGGGTGCTGCCGGCCATGAGGCTTCCCCTGCTGTCTCTCTGAGGATGGAGCCTGAAATCCTTCTAACACCCGGTAGATCAACTCTGTCAGCGCCTCGAGCTGAAGAAGACGAGCAGCTGAAGACCGGACTCAATGCCTTCCTCAAGAGTTACAGACCAGAGGGTCGACATGAATATCATCACAGAGGAAGAGGAGGAGGAGGAGGAGGAGGGGGAGGAGGAAGAGGAGGAAGAGGAAAGCTCTGAGGTCAGGGAGGGTTAAAGGCTCCAAAATGAAAGATCAATTCATTCAAATACACAAAGAGGAGGAAGAGGAGGAGGAGGAGGAGGAGGAAGAAGAGGAGGAAGAGGAGGAGGAGGAGGAGAGGAGGAGAAGGAAGAGGAAGAGGAGGAGGGAGTAGAAGGAAAGAGGAGGAGGAGGAGGAGAGGAGGAGGAGGAGGTGATTAGAATAAAGCCTGGGGGCGTCGCCTCCAACCATCTCAGCTCTGCTTCTCTTCACGCTGCTTCACTGACCGCGGGAAAAATGAGCGTCGACGTGAAGCGAAAAACCAAAGAGTAACTGACAGAATCATCAATAAATACTGATCAATACTGATGATCAGCTTCCGACCTGTAACTTCTGATGACATCATATCTGACCTCATTGATCCTCTACCTCCATCTGAATGTGACATCATCATCATTTGTTCTTCAAACCAATAACACAACGTTTTCTAACCTGATCGCAACCAATAATCAATAACTGTGTCAAACCAGGGTCGTTTGAGCGGATGAGACCGTGCTGCCTTCACTGACCTCTGCAAAAATCTGAAACTTCACACTCTCTGTTCTGATCATCACACGATCGAATCCTAACAGCAGAGAGAAGACGCCGCCATGCCGACTGATTATTGATTGATTGATTGATTGATTAAAACTGGCTGCAGGGAAACAAAGCATCAGAGCGACTAACGAGCTGTGACTCATCAGTGACATCAGCTGTTAGTAAACAGTAAACAAACAAAGTAGGACTGTCACTGTTGTCATTAACTATTATATTCAATCAACATGTTTATGTTCCAACAGCTGATTGACGACATGAGCTCGTTAGCATAACAATAATAATAATAATAATAAATAATAATAACACTGATCAAACATAGAAGGAGGAAAGTACAGTTCACACACACACACACACACACGCAGGCTGCTGATTGGCTGCTGATAAAGAGGAGGAATAATGATGCAAGCATTACAGAGTAAATGTAATTTACTTTGCTTTGAAGTCGGCGTCAACAGCAAAACCAAGTCGGACGGTGAGGCCGAGTTAAACACACACACACACACACACACACACACTGGTAGAGGAGCAGTGCTGGTGCAGATCTGTAACTGTTCCATCTGTTCATCCCTCTCTGCTGCTCTGGGACCAGCGCTAGGCAACAAGGTGAAGCTGCACCGCCATCTGGACCGACCTTGGACCGCCGGACGCACGACTCAGGACTCAGACCGACCGGCAGAGGCTGCACGGAGTCAGCCAGGAGACGGGGGGGGGGGTTGGTGGAAGAGAGAGAGAGAAAGGACTGAGGAATAAATAAAGAGGGAGGAAGAGAGAAAGAAAGAGGAGGGGGGGAGGGGAAAGGGGGGGGGTGGTATTTGGGCTGGTTCTGGTTCTGGTTCTACAGATCTAGACCAAACTCAGGATTGGATGAAAAGAAGAAGATGAAGAAGAAGAGGAAGAGAGACTTCCTGTCGCTCTGTGCCCTTCACAATAAAAGCGCGTGTGTAAACTCCACAGGTGCAGAGTGAAGGTCTGTGATTGGCTCGTTGTTCAGGTGAACACACCTGTCGACCTGCGTCACACAAACTCTTCCTACCTGAAACAAACCCACCACACACACACACACACTGAGTGACACTGATGACATCATCACAGCCAACGACCTCAGACGGCCGAGACAGACAGAGACGGAGAGAGAGAGTGCTATTATAATATATATTATATTATGTTGTAATAAATATATAATATTGTGAAATAAATATAATACAATGTATATATTGTAACATATAATTAATATTTCGCCTAATTCTCTCTAATATACGTTTCAATCAATACATAATATTGTAATATGAATATATTAAAATTAAAATACAATAATTTATGTTATATGTATATATTGTAATATATTTATAACATAAAATATATATTACCTGTTACAATAAAATATAATAATCTATAGCCTTGTGTCTGAATCATCAACAGAGAAAATTCCTGGTAGTTGTATCAGGACCGGCTTACACCGTCACCATGGAAACCAGCAGCATCCTGACAGCTGCAGGTTCAGATTCATCAATGATCAATAATCAACAAGAGCTGATCCTTAACTAATGAATAAATATTATTATTATTATTATTATTATTACTACATAATCATTGTCATAATATAATGATCCTGTCAAAACACAGCAACAGTCCTGAGACAGACCATAATAATTAGGTCTCAATGTATTACAAATATCATTAATATGTGTAACAGAGCTGTGACACACCGTGGTCACCTGCTCCGGACCCTGCAGGTCCTCGGTTCTCTTTTCTCCCACGCTCCGCGGCGCCTCTAAACGCCTCATCGCCGTGTTTAATCAAATTAGCGCGCGGCCCAAACTTGACGCTTTTCATTAATTATACAGGATAATTCTAATTGTGCATTCAAATGTATTCTCTGGGAACAGAAGGTGTTCGGTAATATTTCAGCAGCATTAGCATATTAAACGGGGCTCGCGCCGCATTATGGCTCATTACGTATGCAGATGTATGCGCGCGCCGTGGCTTTATTTTTAACCGCGCGGCCCCATATGTCTGAGCAGGTGAACCGGCCGCGTGCTCGCTCGCTCCTGCACCCGGCGGGGGCGCGCACGGAGAGAGAGCAGCGGCGGCTCGAGGCCCGGACCTGACGGAAGAGCTGCTGTGTGTGTGTTCAGTGTGTGTGTGTGTGTGTGTGCGTTCAGTGTGTGTTGTTTTCGCGGCTGCCTGCAGTCACTGATGACACTGCACCGTCAGCGCAAACAGAGGGCAGGAGTGTTACACAGCGTGATGCACACACACCTCGACCACCACCACCTGCACGCACGCATACATACACACACTCACACACACACAGACACACACACGCGCGCAGCAGTGTGTGTCAGGTACACAGGCCAAAAACTGACAGGAAAAATAGTTTGAAGTGTTAAAAATGAAAAAAAGAAGGAAAAAAGGGTCAAACGGTGAAAAGTCAGAGCGAGGGGGCGGAGCCACAGTCTGGGCTTTAACCATTCAGAACTATCACATTAAATAATGATAAGGTAAGTTTCACTTCACACAGTTGCGGTTAAAAAATCAAACTAATGAAAAATATGAATGAATTTACAACCATCAGGTTTCCATCTCATTATCAGAAACATGTGTGTGTGGTGAAGATGACATAGCTACACATGATTGTTTACTTTCACTCTTCAGTTGATTTCTAATAGATTTTTCTGTCACTGTTTTACATAAAGCTGTTGTGAAGACATTGAGTCGCCTTGTGCATTGAATTATTGTAATGTTTTAAAGTTGAATATTCTCTACCTGGACAGTTTTCAGATCTTCACGGATGTTAAAGTTTTAAATGAGCTCCTCCCTCCTCGTTGATCTGACGTCTGTCTGTTCACCTCTGACCTGGAGCTGCTGTTACAATGTTATAATGTTATAATGTTCTAATGTTCTAATGTTCTAATGTTACAATGTTACAATGTTACAATGTTACAATGTTCTAATGTTCTAATGTTCTAATGTTCTAATGTTACAATGTTATAATGTTACAATGTTACAATGTTACAATGTTATAATGTTATAATACTGTTAGTTTTGATGTGTAACTGTTGTGTGATTTAAAGACTTTGTTTATTTTATTCATCTGGTCAAAAGAAGAGACTGGTCAGTAATACATGCAATAGCTTATTATGGCTTTGTACGTAGGGTTTCCATTTACATAAAGAGAAAAATAAAGAGCGTTTCATATATTATAATATAATATAACATAATATATATATATAATATAATGTTGTGTATTGGCTGTGATGCTTGAAGCAGCGACGTCGTCCAACTCAATAAAACAATGAAACATTAAACTGCAGGAGACGAGTTAAACTGAGTCTCACCTGAAAACACTTCAACCTGTCAGACGGGGGGTGGGGGAGGAGGGGGAGGAGAGGAACTACAAAGCAGATTTGTAGCAGTGAGTTAATGGGCGTCATTAAACTTGTATCTGGTTTTCTCTGGTCTCAGATCAGCTCCTCTCTCTGCAACAGGAGATGAAAGGCTCCACTCCTCCTCTTAACCCCCCCCCCCCCCCCCCCCCCCCGCTCCTCCTCCTCCTCCTCCTCCTCTTCACCCCCCCCCCCCCCCCCTCTCCCTCCCCCTCCCCCCTCCCCCACCTCTCTACTCCTCCTCTTAACCCTGAGAGGAGGGGAACGTCCGATAGGTGAGAGGAGGAAGAACACCTGTCATCATCATCATCATCATCATCATCAACAACACACCGGTCTCCATGGCGACTGCCGCCCAGCTCGGCCCCTCTACTCTCTAAAAGCTGTTCAAGTCAAATCAAATGTTTAAACCTTTATTGAGACACGTTCAAGATGACGAGGCACTGAGATTTACCCTAAGGGGGTCTGTGGGTGGGTGGGGGGGGTTTAACTTCTGTCACTTTGATTTCTGTGAATCAACTTTATCTCTAATGTCTGACAGAGAGAGAGAGGAGAGAGCAGCCAGCTGGCCCGCTGCTCGCCTGTCCCTCAGTGGGGGGGTGAGGGGGTGAGGGGGGGGTCGTCCTGGCTCCAGGTCACTTCAGCCACAGAGAAGAACCAGAGCGGCCAGAGGAGGAGGAGGCAAGGGCAACACCACCACAGTTACCCCCCCAGGACCAGAGCTGATGATGTCACTGAGGTCAAATGTCACAGGAGGAAAACAGATCAACACAAACACAGTCACAGCCAATAAACGGCTTCGCTCCATTAACTCTCCTTCATCTCTGTTTACACCCCCCCCGATATCCCATAATTCACTGCTGCCGTTCCAGTAAAACCAGTGGTAGGAGAAAAAACACACGACTACGGTGGCTCTGAGAGGTCAAACCTGATCGCTGAGGAGAGGAACAACTACACAACTACACACACACAACTAACACACACACACAGCTGCAGTGTTTTGTCCCTCCGAGCCACCGTACCAACAGAAAGTCAAACTCTCCTTGTCTAAACTGTTAGTGTAAAGGTCCAGAGGTCGTGTCTGTGTGTGTGTCTGTGTGTGTGTGTGTGTGTGTGTGTGTGTCTGTGTCTGTGTGTGTGTGTGTAACATCTGTACTCAGCTGGAGGAGTGTGTGTGTGTGTTAGTTGTGTGTCTGTGTGTAGCGTGGTTTCCCAGGAGAAACTTCCTGTCTCTGTAAACAGAGCCATATGAGCGGAAGCTGCTCAGCATCAGTTCTCATGAGTCTCCACACGTTGGAACATCAGCGAGATGAACGTTGCTACGACGACACGTTGGAACATCAGCGTGATAAACGTTGCTACGACGACACGTTGGATGTGACAAACTGCTTTTACTGTAGTAAAACCATGGAAACGGAAACATACAATGCCACTGGAAGAACAAAACCGGCATCTGGAGACGTTATCCATCATGTGTTGTGTAATCCATCAGGTGAAGCGGCTAACACAGAGGCTAACACAGCGGCTAACACAGAGGCTAACAGCGGCTAACACAGCGGCTAACACAGCGGCTAACAGCAGCTAAGAGCAGCTAACAGCAGCTAAGAGCGGCCAACGCTCATATCATCATATATTTGGTCTTGGACGGCCCACAGTCACACAGTGTAGCTATCCATGTTTTTCCGAACGTCAAAAGCGTGAGCCGGTTTTGCCCGTTTTGCTCTTCCAGTGGAATTTTATCTTTGCGTTGCCATGGTTTCGGTAGTCACGGTAAATGCATGGGTTTGTTTGTTTTTTTCAATGAAAATCTGTAAAACGCATGGATCATCACACCAGCTTTTAACTATAGATATCACACAGACTCACATCTGTGTTAAAAGCCAGCGTTAGCTAGTAGATCCATGCGTTTACCGTAACTATGACAACGACTGAAAACCATGGAAACGTAAACATATACAATTCCACTGGAAATGCCAAACCGGTTTCCGGTTTTTAAAATAGATGATGTTCGGAAACTTGTGGATACCAGCCATGAAGACTAAAGACTAAAGACTAAGCTAAGCTAAAATAGGCTATGCTAAGCTAGGCTAGGCTAAGCTAAGCCACCTGCCGCCTTTAACCAGATCAGAGACACAGCGACGTACAGACGGCGTTAACACAAAGAGCTGTTGATTTAAACCAAAGAAGAAGAAGAAGAAAGCTTCCAGTGACGTGTCCCTCCGTGTCCAGATGTTGCTGCCGTCTCAGCAGCTGGACGGCGGCGGCGGCGACCTGGACGTGACGCGAGGCCGTGGGCGGAGATCTAACCACAGCGCCGCCGCGGGACGACTCAAGGTCACGGCTAATCTGCACAGAGCCTAGCTACCTGCGCAACGCTGGAATACGTCCCCATGGAAACAGCTGGAGGACGGAGACGCAACACACACACACACACTCTCCTCAGGGTTTGATTCCCGCCTTCTGACGGTAATGAAGTGAGAGAGACTGGAGCAGCAGCAGTGTGTGTGTGTGTGTGTGTGTGTGTGTGTGTGTGTGTGTGTGTGTGTGTGTGTGTGTGTGTGTGTGTGTGTGTGTGTGTGTGTGTGTGAGTGACAGGTGCAGCAGTAACAGTGAGTGCATTAATTAATGACTGACGGATAAACAGCAGCAGCAGTAATAACAGTTGAGCCTCTCACACACACATACACACACACCGATCGATGGATCAATGCTTCTTCACACACACACACCATTCCCACTTCCTGTGCGCACACACACACACACACACACACACACACACACACACACACACACACACACGCGGTGGATGTAGGTGGCCCGACGCCCCCGGCTCGGCTGGATTTGAACCTGGAGCCTCAGAGGAACCAGAGCTGCTTTACCCACAATCCTCTCTGCTACAGGTATGAGCTAATTAAAGACTGACCAGGCAGCGGGGGGGATGAAGAGGAGGAAGAGGAGGAAGAGGAAGAGCAAGAGGAGGAGGAGGAGGAAGAGGAGGAGGAAGAGGAGGAGGAGGAAGAGGAAGAGCAAGAGGAGGAGGAAGAGGAAGAGCAAGAGGAGGAGGAAGAGGAGGAGGAGGAGGAAGAGGAGGAGGAAGAGGAGCAGGGTTTATGGGGAGAGGGGAGTCTTGGCAGAGCAGAGTCTTCTCGGTTGGCGGCGGCGGCGGCGTGAAGCGGACTCAAGGGCGTCTTTACCAAGCTGCCGTTAGGCGTTAAATGAACACCTGTCCACCAGGCTGAGGCCGGGGGGGGGGGGAAAGAAAAAGAAGAGGAAGACGAGGAGGAGGAAGAAGAGAGGAGGAGAGGAAGTAGAGGAGGAGGGAGGGATGATAGGAGGAGAATGAAGAAGATGATAAAGAAGAGGTAGAGGAGGAGGAAGAAGAAGAGAGGAGGAGAGGAAGAAGACAAAAAAGGAGAGGAGGAGAGGGGGAGGATAGGAAGAGGAAGAGGAGGCGGAGGATGAAGAAGAAGAAGAGGAGGAAGAGCAGGATTTAGTTGCAGATGGTCTGGGATCAGCTTCACAGGAGGCTCCTGATGGTCAATAAAGGAATCTTAATAAACTTCCTGTCGCCTCCTCATCGTCGGTGAGGAAGAGGAGGATGAAGGTGAGGAAGAGGAGGATGAAGGTGAGGATGAAGGTGAGGAAGAGGAGGATGAAGCAGCACCTCTCTGTCTGTTCATTAAACTGTGATCTTGGGGCTTTTATTGTGAAAATCTCCTCTGACAGGATGAACTTCACAGATTGTTCAAGATGCTTTTTTTTGTTCTCAGATCTATTTTCAGCAGGTGAGGGGGGGTCGATGGGGAGGAGGGGGGGTCGGGGGGGGGGGGTAACGTCTGGATTAGCATTAGCTCAACCTGAGTGCGGTCCGCTCCCTCTTAAGTGAAGGTGCAGCTCATTTGCATAAGTAATTAGCTAATGTGCTGCTCAATTTCTGTCCCATCTGCCGCCGAGAGCAGCCTCATTCCTCACCGTGACAGACGCTCACTATCAGCTCACTACTAACACACTGCTCTTCATCTGTCAACACACACACACACAGGCTCACCTTGAAAACTCTATTTACCTGAGGGGGGGGGTCCGAGGGCAAGAGAGACTAAACCTGAACTCTCTCCGTCTCCTCAACAGCTCAGTTTGTTTACACGCACGGCAAAAACTCTACATCTGTCCAAGAACACTGGTCTGATTTCTGGTCAAAACTAAACTCTTTCCACTTTACATCAGACTCATCACCTAAACATTAACTTGTTTTTACATCATTTTCACTGTAAATCAGTAGAAAAACCTGCCAGTGAAGCAAAACAAATCTCATTGTATGTCAAATCACATTAAAGCAGTTTGTTTTCAGACACTTTTTACTTATTTCAAGCTTTTTTTTTCTTGAAATAATATAAGTAGAAAACTCTGAGAGTGAATTAAGTTTTTCTTTCTTACTACAAACACAAAAACCTGCTTCACTGGCAGATTTTACACTGATTTACAAGATAATTTTTAGGTGAAAGTTTAGTTTTGACCAGAAATAAGAAATATTCTTGGAAAGAGTTTGAGTTTTTGGAGTGAGGAAGTGAAAGTCGTATAAGTAAAGCCTTTACCGCGCAGTTGAAGAAAATGTTTAAAAAAGAAGAAATCAGCGCCTACGAGGAAGACGAAGGAGAAAGAGAAAAAGACGACGGGTAAAAAAGAAAAGAAAAGAAAAAAATCGCAGAAAAATCAACCTCACTGTGAAAAACAATGATGTCACATTTTCACCACGAACCAGGTCCAACTCATTTATTTGTTCTTCTATGTTACTACAAACGTTTTCCTTTGTTGTTGTTGTCGTATTTCACTATAAAATACACGAGACTACGCTCAGCGCCCCCTGGTGGCGAGGAGGAGACGACGCTCAGCGCCCCCTGGTGGCGAGGAGGAGACGACGCTCAGCGCCCCCTGGTGGCGAGGAGGAGACGACGCTCAGCGCCCCCTGGTGGCGAGGAGGAGACGACGCTCGGCGCCCCCTGGTGGTGACATCACTGTGTCTACCTGCCTGTGTACGGAGGCTGAGACAGCACACAGGAAGTGTTTCCATGGAGACACTGATGTTTGGTCACATGACTCAGGCGCTAGCTGCTTAGCTGTTAGCGTAGCCCCCAGGTTAGTGCGTCTCTTCTTGGCGTCCCCATGGAAACACTTCCTGTGCTGACCTGAGCCCTCAGGGCCACAGTACCTGTGAGTCCCTGCTTCACACACACACACACACACACGCACACACACACTCCTCCTGCTCATCCCTTCATCCCAGAGCTGAAAAGGCCAGAGCGTGTGTGTGTGTGTGTGTGTGTGTGTGTGTGTGTGTGTGTGTGTGTGTGTGTGTGTGTGTGTGTGTGTGTGTGTGTGTGTGTGTGTGTGTGTGTGTGTGTGTGCGTGTCTCCGCTCGGGGACCAAACCCAGGGAAATGGGCCAAAAAGTGAATCTAATGAAACCCCCAAATTAATTTTCAGTCTCATCTTCAGCTGCAGGCAGAGAGAGGTGGGAGAGGGGAGGGGAGGGGGGGGGGGGGACGGGGGGGGAGGGGTGGAGGGGTGGAGGGGAGGAGAGAGACAGGTATAGAGACAGAAACAAAAGAATAAAGTGATTAAATTAAATGAACAAAAAAGAAAAATAACAAAACGTGCAAGAAAAAGAATAGGGGGGGGGGGGGAAAACAAACTGCAGCATCATTAACTCTAAGTTAAACTCCACACACACAGAGGTCAGAGGCTGTGACTGAGGCCACTGTTCATGTCAATAAAGTTTATACAAACAGGATGAGTCGTAGAGTCGGCCATAGACGTGTATAGGCTGCACAGACACAGCGCTGAGTCGTACATCTACATTGCCGGCGCCGCCATGTTGTATAAGTTAGACTGTAGAGGCTGGCAAACAAAAGCTTCCCAAAGGGTTTCAGCTCCTGGCTGTGAACATGGAGCAGCTCCACTACGCAGCGTTACAGCCCGAATGTTTGTAAACTCACTAAGTGTAGTGAAACAGGACGGTGCGGCCGCTGCAGCCGGAGCGCGGTCCACTCGGCTCCAGCCCCGTCTCCCTGTGCTGGGCAGCACGGCCCACCAGCCGGCCTCCAGCTCTGGAGCTCCGCACCACGACCTGCAACGACCACGGCCACTGGCAACGGCATCGGTAATGACGGCGGCGACTGCAACGGCAACAAATGAGTGTTGCTTTAGTCGTCAGAGAATGTCAGATATATGTCCATGTATGTACCACCTTCTGGACTAGAGGCCACTACCTTTTTCCCGCCCCGGTGTCCCAGCTCTCGTATGTTACGTTATCCACCTCCAGTTAGTGATGTTTCAGCAGCTCGGCTGTAAACGGCTGCACATGGAGGAGAGGAGGAGCCAGAACAGACCGCTACAGTCCTGCTGTCTGTCTGAGGAGAGACGTCTCCATGGTAACAACATGAACACCTGACGCTTACGTTCAACTGAGGCCTATTTATGGATTTTATTTTGAAATGTAGCTGGTGCCGCTGATTAAAGTCGGGTATGAACTATTGGTGTCTTTCTGCTTCTTCATGAAACTGATAGACCGTTGTAGATGATCGGCCTCATCCAATAGGGCGGCGACGTTTACGTATCACGGCAACGGGACCTCCCGCTCTATACGGCATCGATGTATATCTATGGAGTCAGCACACACACACCCCGCCCCCCCCTCCCCTCCCTTATTAAATTCCTTTGTACTGGAGCTTTTCACTCCACCAGCTGCCACACACACACACACACACAGATACAAAACAAACTTTATTTGTGTGTGTGTGTTTTTGTTGAATGTTGCCAGATTTGTGTGTTAGTGTGTGTGTGTGTGTGTGTGTGTACATTACGCTAACATAGCTATTAGCTTTGATAGCAGTAGCCTCCCATATGGCGAGCTAGCGCTGCTCTTTAATGTAGCATAGCACGGCCCTGATGTTGCTATGGCTCCAGTGGTGCCTTACCCCCCCCAACCCTCCCCCTCCTCACCATACCCCCTCCCAATGCCATTTACCCCCCCACACCCCCATCTACGGCGCCACATGCCGCCGCGACCTTGGCGTTTTCCAGCGGCACGCCCGGCGCCATCTGCAGCGGCAGGCTTGGGCAGTAAAGCAGCGCGACCCTGAGCTTCCTGGGCGCCGTTACGCCTCCGCCAGGGGCCCGGACAGATGGCTCTACCCACTAAGAGGGTTTTACTGTGGGGCTGAAGGAAGGAAAGGAGAGGAGAGGCGAGGCGGGCAGGGGATGAACTCACCCCCTCCTCACCCCTTCCTCCTCCCCCCTCCTCCCCCTCCTCCCATCCTGCATCACTCTGCCAAATCTGCACTCTGTCTCTCCGCTCTACGACCAAGAGAGACAGAGACACAGACCTGGGTCAGTTCTCTGCAGCGTCTGTTCGTTCTAATCAAACTGTTCTTAACTTCATTAGATCCAGAGGCCGGTGCTGCCTTCAGGGACCTGAAACCAGGACGAGTGACCACCTTAACTCTCTAAAGGGACCAGTCAGGGGACACGATAACGCAAAGGACCGGTCACAATAAAGTAAAGGACCGGTCACAATAAAGAGAGGGACCAGTCACAATAAAGTAAAGGACCAGTCACAATAAAGAGAAGGACCAGTCACAATAAAGAGAGGGACCAGTCACAATAAAGTAAAGGACCAGTCACAATAAAGAGAAGGACCAGTCACAATAAAGAGAGGGACCAGTCACAATAAAGTAAAGGACCAGTCACAATAAAGTAAAGGACCGGTCACAATAAAGTAAAGGACCGGTCACAATAAAGAGAGGGACCGGTCACAATAAAGTAAAGGACCGGTCACATTAAAGCGAGGGACCAGTCACAATAAAGTAAAGGACCAGTCACAATAAAGCGAGGGACCAGTCACAATAAAGTAAAGGACCAGTCACAATAAAGTAAAGGACCAGTCACATTAAAGCGAGGGACCAGTCACAATAAAGTAAAGGACCAGTCACAATAAAGTAAAGGACCGGTCACAATAAAGTAAAGGACCGGTCACAATAAAGAGAGGGACCGGTCACAATAACGAGAAGGACCGGTCACAATAAAGCGAGGGACCGGTCACAATAAAGAGAGGGACCGGTCACAATAAAGAGAAGGACCAGTCACAATAAAGAGAGGGACCGGTCACAATAAAGAGAAGGATCGGTCACAATAAAGAGAAGGACCGGTCACATTAAAGAGAAGGACCGGTCACAATAAAGTAAAGGACCGGTCACAATAAAGAGAAGGACCGGTCACAATAAAGAGAAGGACCAGTCACAATAAAGAGAGGGACCGGTCACAATAACGAGAAGGACCAGTCACAATAAAGCGAGGGACCGGTCACAATAAAGAGAAGGACCGGTCACAATAAAGAGAAGGACCGGTCACAATAAAGAGAAGGACCGGTCACAATAAAGAGACCAGCCGGAGCTCTGGAGCTCACAACCTGCAAACCACGGCCACTGGCAAAGGACCAGTCACAATAAAGTAAAGGACCGGTCACAATAAAGAGAGGGACCGGTCACAATAAAGAGAGGGACCGGTCACAATAAAGAGAAGGACCGGTCACAATAAAGAGAAGGACCGGTCACAATAAAGAGAGGGACCGGTCACAATAAAGAGAGGGACCCTCAGGGCCACCGTATGTAGCTCAGTGTGGTGGGTTTGACCCTCAGGGCCACCGTATGTAGCTCAGTGTGGTGGGTTTGACCCTCAGGGCCACCATACGAAGCTCAGCGTGGTGGGTTTGACCCTCAGGGCCACCGTACGTAGCTCGGTTTGACCCTCAGGGCCACCGTACGTAGCTCGGTTTGACCCTCAGGGCCACCGTACGTTAGGGGTGTAAGAAAAAATCGATACACCTAAATATCGCGATATTTATTTTCGCGATACGGTATCGATATTCGATAATCGGTCATTTTTTTCCAATCAATAAAACATGTACAGAAATACAAAAACACAAGGGGGAGATAACCACTACTTAGTCTTATTTTTTTCATTTCTTCATGCAAAAATCCTTCCAATGCTTGTATTTCTTCAGTAACGATGTTAAGCATGTAACAGCATGTGTGTGCTATGTGCTACAATTTTCTTACAAATAAATTCTTTCAAAGAAACTCAATATATCGTTGTTCCTACAGTATCGCAATATATCGCAATATATCGTATCGCTGCCCCCGTATCGTGATACATATCGTATCGCCAGATTCTTGCCAATACACACCCCTACCGTACGTAGCTCAGTGTGGTGGGTTTGACCCTCAGGGCCACCGTACGAAGCTCAGCGTGGTGGGTTTGACCCTCAGGGCCACCGTACGTAGCTCGGTTTGACCCTCAGGGCCACCGTACGTAGCTCGGTTTGACCCTCAGGGCCACCGTACGTAGCTCGGTTTGACCCTCAGGGCCACCGTACGTAGCTCGGTTTGACCCTCAGGGCCACCGTACGTAGCTCGGTTTGACCCTCAGGGCCACCGTATGTAGCTCGGCGTGGTGGGTTCTGATCCGTCTCTGACTGACGGCTCCTCAGAGAACGGATCTGCTTCTTTAACCTTCTCTTCATATTAACCTCACGTTGACTCCTGCACCTCGACAGCTTCCCCTCAGGGATCAATAAAGGTCATCTGATCGATTGGGTATTGATCCGGATACATAAACCTGAATAAAACATCCACACGCACGACTGAATGAAGACGTCGGATTTTATCTTCAAACCTGCTGCTGCTCAGGATAACATTCATCTGCCTCCCTGCTTTTATTCTGAAGGTTCCCTTTTGATTTGATACATTTTAATGAACTGAGATGTTTTACACACAAACACACACAAACGCACAAACACACACTCAGCGTCATTAGTGTCTGTCAGCAGGAGGATCAGCTGAGAGAAAAATAAGAAAACTGTGCTGGTGGTCAGGAGTAAAATCAATACGTCCATCTCTACTGTAGGGGAGGGGGGAGGACGGGGAGCAGGGGGGGGGGGGTAACTTCTTTCCTCAGATTACAGAGTAAAACAAACTGTTGTACTATTGTGTCAACAGGGACATTAAGATGGATTTAAACGGATAGTTCAACCTTTAGTCAAATCAGCCCATCACCATAATCCCTATAGTCATAGCAGTAGGTTCGTTACCTTTAATTGTCGGTGCAAGCTATTTTTAGAACGGCGGAGCAGAGCCGTGAGCTGCTCAGAGCTACGCTACGGAGGCTCATGGGATTTCTTGGTTTCCCTCATCAAACTCATCAAATACACAATCCAACAACTCCACAACGCTCTGCTGGACAAGTTGTGACCTGCACATTCACCACACTATGAGATAATAACACAACGTTACCACACAGTTGTTTTAGAGGGAAATACAGATACAGAAAAACTGTCCCTGAAGGCAACGTGCATCAGAGGTTTTGCATGAATTTCATTAAATGTTGAACTATCCCTTTAATGTATCTCTCAGCCTGGTGGATCAGTGTCCAACACGACGACGTCTTTGTTCAGACCTGAGGTCGAACAAATCCTCTCAGCTCCATGTGATGGATGAACGGACGAGGCTGCAGCGTGTGTGTGTGTTGCAGCAGCGTGTGTGTGTGTGTGTGTGTGTGTGCGTCCGTCCGTCGGCTATTAGCCATCACATTATCTCCTGTTAGTCGTCTCATCTCCAACTCAAAGAGAATGAATAAAGAAGACTTTACTCCTCAGAAACACCCAAAAGAAAAAGAAGAGGAGGAGGAGGAGGAGGAGGGGGGGGGGGCAGGGGGGGCAGCAGGGTAGCAATGAAGGAAGAAAAAAAAAAAGCAGAAGAAGAAAATCTCCAATTCATTGAGATCAAGTCAATAACACTGTAATATTTATGAAGGCTGGAAGCCAGGCTGCCCTAAAACCCAAACTCCAGCAATCCTGAATTATAAATTGGTATTGATTTGTGTTGTGGGTGAGTGAGCTGCAGAGTGTGTGTGTCTGTGTGTGTGTCTGTGTGTCTGTGTGCGCGTGTGTGTGTGTGTGTGTGTGTGTGTGTGTAGCAGTAAGATGCAGCCGATTGTTTTCACGCTTTCACAGGGAGAAAAAAAAATGGTGGAGCTGCTTGTTTGGCAACATTTTGTAGAGCAGAGAAGGTGAATGTGTGTGTGTGTCTGTTTGTGTGTGTCTGTCTGTGTGTGTGTAACTTGAGTTGACAATAGTTGCAAAGTTGCGACACATCTGTTTAACACTGTGTGACGTTTACGTCTCATTACTTCCTGATTTTTAATGGACTTAAATCGACCAATCAGCTTCTTTTACGGCTCAGGTGAGCAAAACCTGAGCTCTCTTCTGATTGGCCGACTGTTTCCTACAGTGATCCAATAGAGAGCCTAAGCGGAAGCAGGAAGTAGCGCGGCCATGGGACCTCAACTCTGAAAAACGGTCCATTCAAATGAACGAGAGTGAGATTTTTATTTCGTCATCTGATTGAATTGCGCCATGAGAAAAAAATATGACCTCTACCTGTTTAAAACATCACGTTTCATCCGAAAAAATCAGCAGTTTATCGTAAAACGGCAACGGAAGAATGTATTTTGTGTGAAGGCTGCTCTACGGACTACAGATCTGGTGTCCCACAAAAAATACGTCACCAACTGACACGGTAAACGGCGGCATTTGGTGTGTGACATCACCTACGCGACTTGTAGTCTTTCTGGTTACAGATTCTTCAGAATTTTATTCTACAACAGTTTTACGATAAACTGCGGATTTTTTCGGATGAAACGTGATGTTTTAAACAGGTAGAGGTCATATTTTTTTCTCGTGGCGCAATTCAATCAGATGACGAAATAAAAATCTCACTCTCGTTCATTTGAATGGACCGTTTTTTAGAGTTGAGGTCCCATGGTGACCGTTACTTCCTGCTTCCGCTTAGGCTCTCTATTAAAAACAGAGCAGATTTCAGAGTAAAACACTCAGAGAAACCAAACATCTACCTTCACCTGAGTAAGGGTCAGACTGTTCAGTGACATCATCACCAGGTGTCACCACAGTTACAACAGAAGAACTTCAGTGTGAACATGACTCTGTGTGTGTTGTATGTTCAGTGTTTGTCTCCCTCAGCTTCAGTGTTGCAGCAACATCAAATATGGATGACAATGCCTCCTCCCCCATCGCGCTGCGTTCACGCCCATCACACACACACACACACACAAACACACACACACACGCGCTCAGCTGTGATCTGAGGTGCGGTGATGGACGCCTGCTGTGGTGTGAAGGGATTACACAGCTCAGTACGGCAGGTAGAAAACACACTCTGTCATGGGTTAGAGCGGCTGCTGGGAGCGTGTGTGTGTGTGTGTGTGTGGTCTGCTACTGTGTGTGATGTCATTCCACGGCTCCAGAGAAAGAAAAAGTTCCAGTAATGAACAAACACCAGGAGTCTGAGCTCAGGTTCAGATCTCCATCAGGAGTTCTGGTCCCAGGGGAGTTCACTCCGACCCAGTCCGGTCCATTCCGTTCTAGTCCGGTCCATTCTGTTCTAGTCCGGTCCATTCTGTTCTAGTCCGGTCCATTCCGTTCTAGTCCGGTCCAGTCTGACGCGACCCGGCTCCGGCTGCAGCGGCAGCTCCTTCATCCTATCAACCAGTTTTCTACCGTTGCAATGAGTCTGGAAACATTATGTTCAGGCTGAAAAACAAAATTCAAATGTCACTCATCATCTCCTCCCCCTCATGTGGACTAAGGACTGGGAGGAGAAGTTTCAGAGTCCTGTGTGGCTTCTCTGAGTTACAGGGGTCTACCGAGGTTCCCCAAGAGGAGCTTCCGCTGCAAACAAGCTTAAAATATAGACTTATTTAATTTTTTTCGGGACAATTTTGCATTTCGGGGCTTGTTACGAAGACAGTTGGTGTCCATTAGCAACCGTTACATGGACATGCACTGCTACGCCGAGACCCCCTGTAAGGAGGACTCTGAAACTCCTCCCAGACCTTAGTCCACATGAGGGGGAGTAGTTAAGTGTAAGTGACATTTCAATTTTGGGTGAACTATCCCTTTAAGTGTCAGTATGATTGCTGCATTTCTGACGTTCGTAACAAACCAAATCAACCTGACAGAAGGTTCTGATTGGTCCGTCGCTGCGTCCAGCCGTCGTTAAACAGACCTGCTCCGGTAACCGTGGCGACGGCACATCGTACGTCATCGGCGCCAAACTCACTCACTGAAGTTTGTCCAGGTGGAATTTCCGTACGTAGCAAACTGTTCAGCTCCTGATGTAACTCAACCCATCACCTCTCCTCCCCCATGACCTCCCTCCCTTCCTCCCCCCTCCCCCTCCTGCGACCCCCCTCCCCCTCCCCCATATCACATCCCTCCATCTTTATATAGAAATCAATACCCTCTTAATCTGACCCCCCCCCCCCCCCCCCCAGCTCCCTCTGTCTCCCCCAACTGTCTCTCTCTCACCCCTCCATCACCCCCCCACCTGTCCATCCACCCCCCCCCTCACCCGTCCTCTCCATCTCTCTTCCTGCTGTCGTCCTGTCTGGACTCGCCCGCCTCACATTTCACTCTCTCACTCTCTCACACTCACACACACACTCACACACACACGCACACACGCGGCGCTGCTCTGTGCTCCTGCCTCGGGTCCTTTGATGTTTTTCTTTGGGAGGTTAAACGTCTGAATATGAAACAATGTTTTTATTCATAATGAAATAAAACAACTGAATTAATGAGATTCTTTATAATAACAGGGTTTGGTGTGAGAGTACACACACACACAAACACATATTTCTATACAAACACTCAACATGAACAATATCTCATTCAAAATGTATCGTAGACCAGTGGTTCTCAACCTTTTCTACATCAAGGACCTAAATTAACACAAATTAGACCACGGACCCTCATTGGACCAAATTTACGTAGAAGTAAACACCAGAAATACACAAATATTTGTTCTGAGACTGAAGAACATTACTTTTTTATACTTTTAAATTAGGGCCAATTGCGTGAATTTTTGGAAATATTATAGAAAAATTTCTGGAAAAAAATGGTCTAATTTCTCCAAAAACATTTAACATTTCTAGGAAGCAGTGGTAAAAATTCTCCAAAAAGAAAGGGAAAAAATAAAGAAAAGTAAAAATTTTCTCAAAAAAAAGTGGTAAAAAATTCTCGTAAAAAATGTTCAAAATAGAAATAAAAAAGTAAAAATTTTCTAGAAAAAAGTGGTAACATTTCTAAAACAAAAAAGTAAAAAAAAAAAAAAAAAATCCAGAACAAATGGGGACCCCCTTCAGATCTCTCATGGACCCCTAGGGGTCCCCGGACCCCACGTTGAGAACCACTGTCATAGATTATGATCAGTATTGATCCGTGTTGATTATCAGTGTTCTGGATCAATAAGTGAGAAGTAATCTAGTACCGTAGCTACGTCCAGCTCTCGTCTCTGTGCCGCAACACAAACGCTCCGTAACCCGTAATCTTCTATTTATGATGGTTAAAGGGATAGTACCATGTTTTTAAAGCGTGGTTGTATGATCTACAAATATCCCCTAAGTACTTTAATTGCAGTAGAAGACTCTCTGCACGCCTCCCCTTAGCAATGCCAGCCCATAATAGCCCTGCCCAGAGATTTACAACATACATTGTTGTGAATGGACCCAAAGAAACGGCCTATTTTCACGGCCTAAAAAAGGTTTTACCTGAAAAAAAAAACACATTTCCATTGTTGGATATAATATAATTTTTCCCAGTAGTTTTTATTTGGACCTAACCAACTGCTGATCGGCGGGCGCTAACCCAGGGCGGAGGGATACGTGAGTTAATAAAATAATGAAAAAAATGATATTAGTTTTGACTAAAATTGAGACATTTTGACAAGAAATAAGACAAATAATTTCAATTTTTACGATTGAGTTTGTACAGTGCATCGACAGCTATAGGCCTTTCAGACTGGAGTCACTGGAGAAGAGCGGGAACCCTGAACAACACGCAACACATGAAGAACCAGGAGACGAGTCGTCTGCTAAGTGTACAGGAGGGAGGAGGGGTGGGGGGGTGGGGGGGGTTTTGGGCAGCAGCAGGTTAACCCTCCTCACCCACCCCCCACCCCCCCACAAACTCAGATGGTGTCGGACGTCAACAAGCAGCTCAGTGAACTGATCGATACGTTTCCTCTCACACTCCACACATTATGACATCATCACTGTGTGTGTGTGTGTGTGTGTGTGTGTGTGTGTGTGTGTGTGTGTGTGTGTGTGTGTGTGTGTGTGTGTGTGTGTGTGTGTGTGTAGTGAAATTAACAAGGTGATTTGCCTTGAGGGGGTGAGGTGCATGCTGGGAGGGGGATTTGGTGAAGGGAGGCACGGGGAGATGGGGGGGTTCCCATGATCCCCTGGTGTTGGGGGGGGGGGGGTGAGGTAGAGGGGGGGGTTGAGGTGGGGGGGGGGGTCTGTGTGTCTCCAGCTGAGCTGGGCTGGATGTCGACACTGAGCTGCTAACGAAGCTGCAGGAGGTGATGTCATCAACTCCTCATCCAATTAACAGCCAGCAGGAAGTGGACCACAGGAGACCAGGACCAGGACTAGAGGAGACCAGGACCAGGACCAGGACCAGGACCAGGACCAGGAGGAACTGGACCTTTGTCTCTGAATCCAGTTCCTCCTCCTCCTCAACATAAACAAACGAGTGATGTCGTTTTTCTACAGAGACAGATTCTGGAAAACAGGGTCAGAGGTCAAACCACGATCACACACACACTCTGAGTCATTCCTCTGGTTTATTCTCGTTCTTCTTCTCGGCCACAAAGTAAACAAGAGTCTAAAACAGGCTGATACTTGACCTCTGACCCCTGGTTCCCTCCACACACACACACAAACAGGATCAGACCGGAGCAGAGGAGCTGATCCCATGTTTACAACATCTACACCAGTGTATGGACACTGAGCCTACATTTCCCAGAATGCACCTGGACCACAGCCAACAGGATCCACTTCCTGTTTACCTGTGGACAGTGACCTCAGCAGCTTCCTGTCAGAACCAGCCTTCAAAATAAAACGCCCGTCTGTCCGACCCGACTCTGACTGACTATTTTACCCAGGATGCATTGCTCCTTCCAGGTCGGGACTCAACACCACCCTGAACCTTCACTATGATTACCCACAAGCCCTTGCAGCAGGGTGCTGACCCCCCCCCCCCCACCACCACCACCAGCCCAGTAATGTCCTGCTTTTATTGTAAATCTATACTCTTAATCTGTCCGGCTCCAGCGGCCTCGCTGCCGGTCGATACTGGTGCTGGGAAGGACACACAACACACACACACAGACACACAACACAACACAACACACGCACACAGACACACAACACAACACAACACACGCACACAGACACACAACACAACACAACACACACACACAGACACACAACACACAGACACACACCGACCCCATCTTGGTTCTTTGTTTTGTTTTGGGGGCGGAGCTCCGTGACTGGATGGACAGCTGTTGGTGAAATGCATCCTGGGAGTCGGAGTGTCTCCTCTCACCTACGGTTACCTCGGTCACTACGGTTACACGCTCCGGAGGGTGGATCCAATCCAGACCCAAGAATCAAGACTCAGGATCCAGAACCAAACTGTGCCCTTAAAGAAATAAAACACATGAAGAACCAGCAGCAGCGCCGTCTGGTAACACGCCAACACGGCGCTAATGCACACACACACACACAGCTGCTGCTGCGGTCGCCGGTGGGCGGGGCCAAGCAGACGCCCGGTGAGGGTAAGTGGAGGTCAAAGGTCGTCCTCCATCACTCTGACTCTCCTCTGCTGATGACATCAAAGTGTGTGTGTGCAGGGGGGGTCGCGACCTCCGTGTTAGACCAGACCGTTAAAGCAGGAGGTGATGGTTGGACGGGGGAGGAGGGGGCAGGTGGCGGCGGCGGGGGAGAGGTGTGTTCTGGGTAATTAGAGCTCGGCCTCCTCGTATGCTCTGACACTCGGCGGCGATTTATGCCTGGGCGCGGCGACGGGGCCGCCCATCTAATTGCAATATTAGCGTGTAATAACGGCGAGGCGGCGGCGATCCGTCAGAGCGCCGTTCTGCTGCCTCGGCAGGATGTCGGCCATTAACCGGCACACGGAGCCACCAGAGAGCGTTTA
>CM064903.1:11833488-11845988 GCA_030347415.2 Decapterus maruadsi
TCTGGACCAGACCCAGACGGTTCCTCCATCATCTGACTGTTCCTGAACGCACCACTAATGACAACATGGATCTTCAAAATCTCAGCAAACATGGAAACATAAACATCTAAGTCTCCATGACAACCAGGTATCATGACATCGTGATCAAAAGCTTGAGAGCAGCAACTAAACGGACCTGGAGAAATATTGTGTCAAAATAAAACCCAAGAGGAAGAAGAAGACAACATGGCCGACAGCTCAGGTAGAGTCCAACCATCACCCGTGCTGCGTTCACTGACACCTGGGAGCGTTCAACAACATCATCACAGTCAAAGTGATGTCACTTCCTGTTTGACGAGCCCGAAACAAAGAGCTGGTGAAAAGAGAGAGTCCTGGACCCGGCAGCAGGTGAACCGGTGAACAGCTCCTACCTGTCGATGATGACGGGGTCGGACGGCGTCTCGTTGCGGTTCCCACAGCTCTTCTTGTCACAACACCGACTGGAAGAGAGAGAGACGGCAGGTGAGAGAGGAACAGACCAACATGACCTTTATTTTGAAATCCGTCCAACGCAGTGAAACGAATCAGTCATTAGTTCTGTTGATTCAAGCTTTTATTCTGAAAACCTGAACTTTAATGACAGGAAATATTCAAGACCTTCAGAATAATGCACTCTGTGAAGACAAAGACCTTTATTCTGAAAATCAGCTTTGTTTCAGTTCCACACACACACACACACACACACACACACACACACACACAGACACACACACTCTCTCACTCTGTCCAGCTGGGTAGCGTCCAAACCAAGGTCACTAACAGTTGGCCGACGCCCAGTGATGGAGGCACCGCTGTGGATCCCCCCCCCCCCCCACACACACACACACACACCCGACCCCCATCCCCACGACAACCCCTGGTGTCGTCGCCCCTGACAACCAGCCAGCCAAACAGACGGCTGCTGGCCAAACAGCCATCCAGGTAGCCAGAGGGCAAAGGAGGTGGGTGGGGGGCTCGGTCTGTGGAGGCATCTACAGGAGGAGGGGCGGAGCCAGGAGGAGAGGGGAGGAGCCAAACAAGGCTTCAGGTGTCACCTGCTGCTGCCTCCTGATTGGCTTAGAGTTGATTTTATGTTTTGTTTTAAAAAACTAATTTACGATGTCAGTCTGAGCGGTGAATGAAAATGGTGAACGTTAGAAATACTGAACATTACTTAACACTAGTGACTGTTATTGAACGTTAACACTAGTGACTGTTATTGAACGTTAACACTAGTGACTGTTATTGAATAAAAATAAACTAGTGACTGTTATTGTCTCACAGACAGACTGTTATTGAGCGTTAACACTAAATGTTATTGAACCGTCAACACTAGTGAATGTTATCGCATGACTGAACACTAGTGAATGTTATTGACACAATGTCAATGTTATAATGAACAGTAGAGACTGTGAATGTTATTGATTACAACACTAGTGACTGTTATTGAATGTTAACACTAGTGAATGTTATTGAACATTACTTAACACTAGTGACTGTTATTGAATGTTAGCACTAGTGAATGTTATTGAACGTTACTGCCACTAGTGAAAACTTTTATTGAACGTTTTAACACTAGTTTTAAATCATTAACACTGCTTATTTATTGAACATTACTTAACACTGTGACTGTTATTGAACGTCCTAACACTGTGAATGTTATTGAGGAAATAACACTAGTGACTGTTATTGAATGTTAGCACTAGTGAGTGTTATTGAACATTAACACTGGTGAATGTTATTGAATGTTAGCACTAGTGAATGTTATTGAACATTAACACTGGTGAATGTTATTGAACGTTAACACTAGTGAATGTTATTGAACGTTAACACTAGTGAATGTTATTGAACATTACTTAACACTAGTGACTGTTATTGAATGTTAGCACTAGTGAATGTTATTGAACGTTACTTAACACTAGTGAATGTTATTGAACGTTACTTAACACTAGTGACTGTTATTGAACGTTAACACTAGTGAATGTTATTGAACATTACTTAACACTAGTGACTGTTATTGAACGTTAACACTAGTGAATGTTATTGAACGTTAACACTAGTGACTGTTATTGAATGTTAGCACTAGTGAGTGTTATTGAACATTAACACTGGTGAATGTTATTGAATGTTAGCACTAGTGAATGTTATTGAACATTAACACTAGTGACTGTTATTGAACGTTAACACTAGTGAATGTTATTGAACATTAACACTAGTGAATGTTATTGAACGTTAACACTAGTGAATGTTATTGAACGTTAACACTAATGAGTGTTATTGAACATTAACACTAGTGAATGTTATTGAACGTTAACACTAGTGAATGTTATTGAACGTTAACACTAGTGAATGTTATTGAATGTTAACACTAGTGAATGTTATTGAACATTAACACTGGTGAATGTTATTGAACGTTAACACTAGTGAATGTTATTGAACCTTAACACTAGTGAATGTTATCGAACGTTACTTAACACTAGTGAATGTTATTGAACGTTACTTAACACTAGTGACTGTTATTGAACGTTAACACTAGTGAATGTTATTGAACATTACTTAACACTAGTGACTGTTATTGAATGTTAGCACTAGTGAATGTTATTGAACGTTACTTAACACTAGTGAATGTTATTGAACGTTACTTAACACTAGTGACTGTTATTGAACGTTAACACTAGTGAATGTTATTGAACATTACTTAACACTAGTGACTGTTATTGAACGTTAACACTAGTGAATGTTATTGAACGTTAACACTAGTGACTGTTATTGAATGTTAGCACTAGTGAGTGTTATTGAACATTAACACTGGTGAATGTTATTGAATGTTAGCACTAGTGAATGTTATTGAACATTAACACTGGTGAATGTTATTGAACGTTAACACTAGTGAATGTTATTGAACGTTAACACTAGTGAATGTTATTGAACGTTAACACTAGTGAGTGTTATTGAACGTTAACACTAGTGAATGTTATTGAACGTTAACACTAGTGAATGTTATTGAACGTTAACACTAGTGAATGTTATCGAACGTTACTTAACACTAGTGAATGTTATTGAATGTTAACACTAGTGAATGTTATTGAACATTAACACTAGTGAATGTTATTGAACGTTAACACTAGTGAATGTTATTGAACGTTAACACTAGTGAATGTTATTGAACGTTAACACTAGTGAATGTTATTGAACGTTAACACTAGTGAATGTTATTGAACATTAACACTAGTGAATGTTATCGAACGTTACTTAACACTAGTGACTGTTATTGAACGTTACTTAACACTAGTGACTGTTATTGAATGTTAACACTAGTGAATGTTATTGAACATTAACACTGGTGAATGTTATTGAACGTTAACACTAGTGAATGTTATCGAACGTTACTTAACACTAGTGAATGTTATTGAATGTTAACACTAGTGAATGTTATTGAACATTAACACTGGTGAATGTTATTGAACGTTAACACTAGTGAATGTTATTGAACGTTAACACTAGTGAATGTTATTGAACGTTAACACTAGTGAATGTTATCGAACGTTACTTAACACTAGTGAATGTTATTGAACGTTAACACTAGTGAATGTTAATAAACATTAACCCTAGTGAACATTATTGACCCTCAGTCACCATAGCGACGGTCAGAGCTGCAGACCGGTGGACTGCTGCTCTCCGTCTCTGGTGTCTGTCGTGGCGAGCTGCTGCAGCTCCACGGTTCCACGCCGAGGGGCTCATTAACATATCTTCCGGTAATTCTTAAAAATTAATCGCGCTGCACATGACCCGTGACGTCCAATCGCGCGGCAGCGTTGGCCGCCCGCCGTCCTGAATCAAATTGCCATTTGACAAACAAGCGTCAAACGGAGGCAGTGAATCCATAATGAGCGGCTGCATGAATCATTTATCACGTTTGATCTCTAAGTACAGAAAAATCACAAACTAAGCGTCGTGTTTGTGTCCCCGCGTCTCCCTGCGCGTGTGTGTGTGTGACTGTTGCCGTAGAACGCGCCACAATAATTTATTCCCCCAGCTACTTGGAACCATTAGTGAAAGTTCCAGGAGACCAATTAGCATTGGAAACCCACTGGTGCTGCTGTGGTGACAACCTCCTCCAAACTGCCAAAGAAGTGTTATAAACAAACCGGACCCCAGGAGCTCTGCCGGGCCCCTCCAGGGACCGGGGCCCCCGTCCAAAGACGAAAACAAACCTTGGCTGAGCGTCCACAATATCGCCTTAATGACGTTTCCCCCCGGGCCGCGAGCGGGCTAACACCACGGCCGGCTAATGACTGAGAGCACAACACACAGACCTGAGGAGTGTGAAGCCCTCACTGTGTGTGTGTGTGTGTGTGTGTGTGTGTGTGTGTGTGTGTGTGTGTGTGTGTGTGTGTGTGTGTGTGTGTGTGTGTGTGTGTGTGTGTGTGTGTGTGTGTGTGGCTTGAAACTGGCACAAACAAAACAAACAGTGTGTGTGTGATGCTGTCACTCATTCTGGCAGAGAGGGTTCATCCCTCATCGCCGCTGCAGAGACTCCTCAGGTCGCTGCACAGCCACCAAACACACACTCACAGTCAAAACACACACACACACACACTGACACACACTGACACACACACACTCTCAGGGCCCAAAAATAAGCGCGCGGCCACCGGAGCCAGTTTGGCCGCTGATCCTCGGCCACACAAGCATCATTACGGCGTCTCCTCCTCCTGCTCTGCAGCCACTTCAGACGTCGCCACAAGTGGAATCTACTTGAAGCACAAAGAGACGTTTGTCCGGGCGCTATCACACACACACACACACACACTATCACACACATACACACACACTATCACACTATCACACACACACAGCGAGGGCCCTTCAAAGGCTCCCGGAGGACGCAGCAGCAGCGTGGCGGCGGTGGCGGCGGCGGCCGGCGCTGGGATCACAGGGTCCAGATAACAGCGATCAGACCAGGGCTCGCTTTCAAAGACCAAGTGTTGTAATTACCCGAAGGCCTGGAACGCCTCGTGGTGGCGGCGGCGGCGGCGGGAGCAGCCAGGCCTGGTGGTTCTGTCCTAACCCCCCCCCCCCCCCTCCTCCCTGATGGCGAGCAGCGAGCGGCGGCAGCAGCAGGCGTCTCTCAGCGTCGCCCCGAGCCCGGCAGCCAGCGAGGGAGCGCGGTGGCAGCGAGGCGAGGCAAGGCGAGCGGCCCGGAGCTGGCCCGCCTCCGGGAGCCCGCTGGCAACGCCGCCGTGCCAACCTGGCTACCGCCGCCGCCACCGCCGCCGCCGCTGAGCCTGCTCACTGGGCTGTGATTGGTAGTTTTGGAAAGAAGCTGAGTCCCATTTAAAACTGGTTAATGTGCCACAGAGAGACAATAGAGAGGTCACACACACACACAGACACACACACACACAGACACACACACACACACTCAGAGTTGGACTGTTTATCGATCCGTTCTATCGGTTGTTATTGTTCTGAATGAATTTAATCGTTGTGATAATTAACTGATTCACAGCTGTAACCATGACAACGTGGGGTCAGGCGGACCTGGATCGGGTCCAGGTCCAGCAGTGACCCTCCACCTGCACACACACACACACACACACACACACACACCTGGAGAGGCTCCGCCCCCCGTGGCGCTGAGGGAGGCGAGGTCACCGGGGACGGAGCCGAGGTGGAAACAGTTTGATCCCTCGTTCATTAACCAGTGGAAAGAAGCTCATCAGCTCCATCCATCCCATAATGACACACACCACAGCACAGGGGACGACATCCCATAATAAAGGGGGGAGGAGGAGGAGGAGGAGGAGGAGAGAAGAGGAAGAGGAGGAGGAAGAGGAGAGGAGAGGAGGAGGAGAAGGAGGAGGAGGAAGAGGAAGAGGAGGAGGAAGAGGAGAGGAGGAAGAGGAGGAGGAGGAGGAGGAGGAAGAGGAAGAGGAAGAGGAGGAGGAGGAGGAGGAAGAGGAGGAGGAGGAGGAGGAGGAGGAAGAGGAGGAAGAGGATGAGAGAGGAGGAAGAGGAGGAGGAGGAGGAGGAGGAGGAAGAGGAGGAAGAGGATGAGAGAGGAGGAAGAGGAAGAGGAGGAGGAGGAGGAGAGGAGGAGGAGGAGTGAACACATGAACCAGGGTGTATTTCTGTCTGATCCAGTGGAAGCTTCACCTCCAGACGAGCAGGGCAGCAGACGTGTTGATTGGTGCGATCAACAACAAACCAACAGCTGCTCTTTTCTTTCTCACACACACACACACACCCACAAGACAACAAAAACACATGGGCGTTGCCATGGTAACTTGTGTGATTTTGGGGGATTTACGCTCAAATCCTGTTCAGACAGTAAAATCTGATTCAGACAGAGATGGAGTCGTTGTTACCATGAACGCATCACTGTTGTTGTTGTTTTATAAGATACAAAACAACACACACACACACACACACACACACACAGGTGAGCCAGGTGTGTTTACCTGCACATGATCTCGTGGGTGAGCAGGACCCGACACATCTCTGGGTTCTTGTCTTGGCCTTCGTACAGGATCGGCTGCAGAGAGAGAGACACGGTGAGTTCACTGACCGGCTCACAGCGCAGGACATCTCACACTCACTGTTCACATGTTTACACAAACAAACCTTTGTTTGTTTGTTGTTTACACAGAGTTTTCTTCATTTGTTGTCACTGATCATATCAGTGTGAAATCACACAACAAAGTGATGTCACAAGTTTACTGATCTCACAATTAATCCAGTTTACACATGAACCCATGAACTGGTTTGTCTTCACATTACTATGGTTTGTCTGCACATTACTATGGTTTGTCTGCACATTAAAATGGTTTGTCTGCACATTACTATGGTTTGTCTGCACATTACTATGGTTTGTCTTCACATTAAAATGGTTTGTCTGCACATTACTATGGTTTGTCTGCACATTAAACTGGTTTGTCTTCACATTACTATGGTTTGTCTTCACATTAAACTGGTTTGTCTTCACATTACTATGGTTTGTCTTCACATTACTATGGTTTGTCTTCACATTACTATGGTTTGTCTTCACATTACTATGGTTTGTCTTCACATTACTATGGTTTGTCTTCACATTAAACTGGTTTGTCTTCACATTACTATGGTTTGTCTTCACATTACTATGGTTTGTCTTCACATTACTATGGTTTGTCTTCACATTAAACTGGTTTGTCTTCACATTACTATGGTTT
This sequence comes from Decapterus maruadsi, assembly GCA_030347415.2. NCBI lineage: Eukaryota > Metazoa > Chordata > Actinopteri > Carangiformes > Carangidae > Decapterus > Decapterus maruadsi. Next base: position 11,840,718 of record CM064903.1, read on the forward strand.
GTCTGCACATTACTATGGTTGGTCTGCACATTACTATGGTTTGTCTTCACATTACTATGGTTTGTCTTCACATTAAACTGGTTTGTCTGCACATTACTATGGTTTGTCTTCACATTAAACTGGTTTGTCTTCACATTAAACTGGTTTGTTTGCACATTACTATGGTTTGTCTGCACATTACTATGGTTTGTCTACACATTACTATGGTTCGTCTTCACATTAAACTGGTTTGTCTGCACATTACTATGGTTTGTCTGCACATTACTATGGTTTGTCTTCACATTAAACTGGTTCGTCTTCACATTGAACTGGTTTGTCTTCACATTAAACTGGTTTGTCTTCACATTAAACTGGTTTGTCTTCACATTACTGTGGTTTGTCTTCATATTAAACTGGTTTGTCTTCACATTAAACTGGTTTGTCTTCACATTAAAATGGTTTATCTTCACATTAAACTGGTTTGTCTTCACATTAAAATGGTTTGTCTTCACATTAAACTGGTTTATCTTCACATTAAAATGGTTTGTCTTCACATTAAACTGGTTTATCTTCACATTAAACTGGTTTGTCTTCACATTAAAATGGTTTATCTTCACATTAAACTGGTTTGTCTTCACATTAAACTGGTTTGTCTTCACATTAAAATGGTTTGTCTTCACATTAAAATGGGTTGTCTTCACATTAAAATGGTTTATCTTCGGGGCGAGGTTTAGCTCAGTTGGTAGAGCACCCTCCACATGTGTTGAGGCTATAGTCCTCCCTGCAGGCGGCCCCGGTTCGAATCCCGTGTCGGACGGCCCTATACTGCATGTCATTCCCCCCATCTCTGCCTCCCGTTTCCTGTCTCACCTCTACTTTCCTATCCAATAAAGGCATGAAAGGCCAAAAATATATCTTTAAAAAAAAAAAAAACTGGTTTGTCTTCACATTAAACTGGTTCGTCTTCACATTAAACTGGTTTGTCTTCACATTAAACTGGTTTGTCTTCACATTAAACTGGTTCGTCTTCACATTAAATTGGTTTGTCTTCACATTAAACTGGTTCGTCTTCAGATTAAACTGGTTCGTCTTCAGATTAAACTGGTTCGTATTCAGATTAAACTGGTTCGTATTCAGATTAAACTGGTTCGTCTTCACATTAAACTGGTTTGTCTTCAGATTAAACTGGTTTGTCTCTACACTGAACTGGTTTGTGTCCATGTGAACGACAGGTGTGAACCAGTTTGACCAGTTTGCTGCAGCAGTTTGCTGTGACTGGGAACCAGTCGACCCAGTTGTGTTGTAGTTAATGGGTTCAGGTTGATTGATGAGCCGAGCTAACGAAGCAGCTGATTCGCTGACGTCGTCTTCAGGTGCGCTGCTTTTATTTTGTCAGACACGGCTTTCCAACCACTTCCTCCACCCCCCCTCTACCTCCCCACCCCCCCACCACCACCTCCCACCAACTCCCCTTTTGGTGGTCTCTCAGCCTCCTCCGGCCTTCCCAGAATTCCCTGCCAGATGGCGGGCGTCGCCCCAGGATGAAGCCTCCCCCCTCCCCTCCCTCACCCCCCCTACCCACCCACCCCCCCCCCCTCCCCTCCCTCACCCCCCCTACCCACCCACCCCCCCCCCCCAACCGAGCTGTCATGTCAGCGTCCGGATGACGGATGACCGCTGAGAGGAGGGAGGTGTGTGTCTGTGTGTCTGTGTGTGTGTGTGGTTTCTGTAATACCCTGGTGGTTGTAAATGAACTCCAGTAAGAGAGTGAGAGTGTGTGTCTGTGTGTGTCTTTGTGTGTGCGTGTGCATGTGTGTGTGTGTGTCCTCTCCCCCCTTTTTCCCCCTTTTCCTGCGATGACCTACCACTACCTCATCCACCTTTATAGTCAAAACAGACCTCCACCCTGCACACACACACTGAGTTTCTCACACACACTAACGCACACACACAATTACACACACACACACAAACACCCCTGGGGGACAATACTTTTAGGATAACGACCACTTCTGCATTATTGATCCTGATCCTGGCTCTGTTCCTGTTCCTCTGGATTAAAACGCTCCAGTTTGACCAGGAGGGATGTGGATTACATCAGGGACACACACACACACACACACACACACATCTACGCACACACACACCTACACACACACACATCCAGAGTTGGTGGTCAATATTATACATCATCATTCCTGATGCAACAATCTGTGTGTGTGTGTGTTTTCCAACTGGAGGAGGTTTTTATTTTTCGGTCGTCGTCGTTTTGTGGACAGACGGTTTTTTAAAAAATCCAGATGTTTGTGGACGTTTGTCTCGTCTTCTTGTCTTTAACCAGTGACAGGACACACACCAGGTTTCTGTTTGATTTTGTTATTACTATTATTAATAATAATAATAATAATAATAATAATAATAATAATAATCAGGACTCAGTTTGTCTGTTTATTAATGAGCGTATTATTATTATCATATCATTATAATAGAAGCCAGGTCGGAGCCTCAACGCAACTGGACTTTTATTTTGTAATTTGTCTACGAAGACGTTTCACCTTCATCCAAGAGACTGAGACTGGTCCTATATATTATTATTAGTAGTAGTTTATTTGATCTTTTACGACTGGATCTATATACTGTAGCTTAGAAATGCTGCGTACTACCCTTTAATTCAATGTTCCATTAAATCCATTACAGCTCTTCATGGTGTCAGAGTCATAGAAACAAACAAGTATCCAATTATTAACAAATTAATAAATTAATAAACAAACAGCATTACAGTCAATCAGTCCTGTTTCTATCACTATGTTTTACACACACAGTTTTACTCCCACTACAGAGATACACATGCTTTTTAACGTAGTATTTATTTATTACAATATTATAATATTATAATATAATCGTATAATAATAAAAAAATACCTGGAGACAAAATCAAAAATATTTGTTTTGTTTTAATTTTCCTCCTGTTTCATTGTTTCTGTCACTAGTACTAATAAATTAATATTTCATTATTATTATTATTATTATTATTATTATTATTACTACTACAGTCATTGAGCAGTGCCTGGTCGCCCCCCCCCCACCCCCCCCGGCCCCTAACAGGCCCTAACGACAGCGAGCCATCGATCGAGGGCCTCCAGCCGACCTGTCTGTCAGTCTGACTGTCGACCAATCAGGAGGTGATGAACACCCTGTGTGTGTGTCAGTGGGGGGGGGGGGGGTGGGGATGGGGGGGGGGGTCATCGAGGAGGAGGTGTCAGGATTATTGTCTCCAGTGTGCCGTCGCTGTGCCACATTAGGACCTATTGATCGGCTGACGCTTTGTCGGGAGACGCTGGTTCATCGATCGGTGACATGTCGAACCAGCAGGGTGTGTGTCTGTGTGTGTCTGTGTGTGTGTCTGTGTGTGTGTGTGTGTCATTAATCTAGAACTAAACTTTATTTATTTTTCTATTTCATGATGAAACTGAAGTTTGACATTTTATCAGATTTGTAACATTACAACTAAGAGGGTTTTTTATTCACATGAACTGCCCGTGATGTCACACCGTGATGTCACACCGTGATGTCACACCCGCTCATATTTAGTAAAAAAGGAAGGAATGGATTCTATAAACATAGAAATATAAATATCTGACATTTACATTAGTTTCATTAATATAATATAATAGATTCTATATATGGGCGGTGTTTAGCTCAGTTGGACCGGGACTCTGGAAAGTCATGAGTTTGTGTTGGCAGAGAAACGATCGCAGGTTCAAATCCCAGACGGAGAATCAGAGAAAGAACCGGAAAAAGGGTGGGTGGATCAGAACCAGAACCAGAACCAGAGCTGGAGCGGGAGGGGCCTGGGGGGGGGTCGGAGCATGTGTGTGTGTTTGTGTGTGTGTGTGTGTGTGTGTGTGTGTGTCCTGTCATGTGTTTATCTTCTATACGATAACAAAGGTTAAATGTAAATGAAGTTCCACTGATTTATGAAGCTTCCTGCTGTTTAATGACTGTGTGTCTGTGTGTGTCTGTGTGTGTGTGCGTGTGTGTGTGGTCTCACCTGTTTGGTCATGGAGTCTATCAGACGAACATACAGATCCTGTTCTGTCCTGATGCCTGAAACACACAAACACACAAACGTCACACAACTGAACTAACACTAATGAGCTGAACACACACACACACACACACACACACACACACATGCAGGTTACAGTAGAATTACTGTCATAATTATCAGTGAGTGTGAGCCTCCAACATACATACATGCATTAGCCTGTTATGCTAATTTCAGCTCAGTATGCAAAAACACACACACACACACGGAGCTGCTCCTTAATAACGCTCTGTAAATGAATTCTGTTATTATTTATGTCCCTGTAGTATATTTATGTTTTCTGTAGCTCTTGTCGTGTCGTCGCGGCAACGCTAACCCCCCTCAGCAAAAACAAACATTAGCGGCTCCAGAGCTGTTTATTATTTATAGGACCCCCCCCCCCCGCAGGATAACAAGGAATCCTGGTTCCCCAACAACAAATTAAAGATCAATCAGGGTTTCTTGTCGTGTGTTAGCGAAGCAGCCGAGCGGAGCTAACACCTGTTAGCCGCTAGCAGGGGGCGGGGCTTATTCTCCCTCTGGTGAAACACCAGTTTCTGCTCCTTCACAGTTCAGTTCAGTGAGATCATCCAGCGTATCTGAGGCTCAACGCCACGTCCAGAAGCAAAAAGCTAACGCTAGGCTAACAGACGACTACACACTCACATGACTGATGACATCACCACTAAGCTTCCAGCTGCTTTATGGTAAAAACATGGTCTAATGGGGAAACGGGACTTTTACCAGAACCACATTCAGTAAACTACTGTTAGACCAGGAACAGGAACAGGGAGTGATGGAAGCACTGACGGAGTTCAGGTTTATTATTATTATATTAGTTCATTAGTTTGAAACAAGTGATGAGTCTGATTTCAAGTGGAAAGAGTTTAGTTTTGACTAGAAATAAGACAAATATTCTTGGAAAGTTTTTACAGTGTAACTTTGTTATAAAATAATGGTGCTACTTTTTTCAGTAACAGTAATTAAAAAGTTATAACGCCGTTACCGTTACTGACAATACAATGCTCCATTAGACGACTCAACAAGTCACTGAATAATAACAACACACCAAGAAAATGAGCTGCAAACAAACAATAAACCCTGAGGCAGCTAATGCTAAGCTAACTGGACTAAGGTGGCCCTGAAGGACCAACACAACACAACACAACACAACACAACACAACACAACACAACACAACACAACA
>CM064903.1:11848488-11968488 GCA_030347415.2 Decapterus maruadsi
TGCACATTCACCACACTATGAGATAATAACACAACGTTACCACACAGAGTTGTTTTGGAGGTAAATTCATGCAAAACCACTGATGCACGTTGCCTTCAGGGACAGTTTTTCATCAACAGTCTCTGCATTTCCCTCTAAAACAACTCTGTGTGGTAACGTTCCATTATTATCTCATAGCGTGGTGAATGTGCAGGTCACAACTTGTCCACCAGAGCGTTGTGGAGTTGTTGGATTGTGTATTTGATGAGTTTGATGAGGGAAACCAAGAAATCCCATGAGCCTCCGTAGCGTAGCTCTGAGCAGCTCACGGCTCTGCTCCACCGTTCTAAAAATAGCTTGCACCGACAATTAAAGGTAACAAACCTACTGCTATGAATATAGGGGTTATGGTGATGGGCCAGTTTGACTAAATGTTGAACTATCCCTTTAAACTGTTTCTGCTTCAGGCTCTCACATCTTCAGTGTGTGTGTGTGTGTGTGTGTGTGTGTGTGTGTGTGTGTGTGTGTGTGTGTGTGTGTGTGTGTGTGTGTGTGTGTGCGTGTGTGTGTGTCTCACCTTGTCCTTCTCCACAAAGTCCACGTAGGACGTCCTCTCGATCTCCACCGGCTGTCCCTGCCGGTCGTACAGCGCCAGCACGAAGTGGAAGAAGTTGGACTTCCTCAGGTTGGACGGCGGCTGCTTCTCAAAGTGAGCGCGCGCCAGACCCACGCCGCTGAAACACACACACAGGAAGTGATGTCATCAACCAGCTGTACGTCACATTATCAATCACATTGAATATTGAACCGTTCCAACAACAAACCACGTGTTTGTGCTGCAGCAGGACGACGCCTCGTTAGAACCAGAGAAGAAGAAACCAGCTGCTGTGATTGGACGAGAGCCAGTCGTCAATCACTGATATTGATTTAAAGTTTATTCTGGTGTTTATGATAATTATTTTAAACAGCGAGCTTTAAGACCCGACCTCTGCTCTCTGAGGGAGACGCTCCAAACAACCAGGAATATTTTTACATCAATCTCATTCGCTGCTCGTTTTGTTTCCTGAAACACTTCATGATCAATACGATGATCGCACAAATGTTTATTTATTTATTTATTTATTCATGCTCAGGGGTCGTTTCTGGAAACTCGCTCTCTCTCTCTGTGTTTTCCCCAGACAGCAGATTAATACAGCGCTGACCTTTCTGCTCCTACATTACCCATGTTTAATGAAGCATTTGTACCAGGAGGAGGAGGAGGAGGAGGAGGAGGAGGAGGAGGAGGAGGAGGAGAGGAGAGGAGGAGGAGGAGGAGGAGGAGGAGGAGGAGAGGAGGAGGAGGAGGAGGAGGAGGAGGAGGAGAGGAGGAGGAGGAGGAGGAGGAGGGAGGAGGAGGAGGAGGAGGAGGAGGAGGAGGAGAGGAGGAGGAGGAGGAGGAGAGGAGAGGAGAGGAGGAGGAGGAGGAGAGGAGAGGAGGAGGAGGAAGAGGAAGCTTCATCACCCCGTGTCTCTGTCTCTGCTTCACTTGTGTGAACAAACATCAGCAGCTGTTTGTGTTGCTGCTTCTTCACACACCTGTCGACATCACACACACACACACACAGGAAGCTGTGAACGGAACAGGATGAAGATAAACTAACAGGTGTCACCATGAAACTTCCCAAGTTCATCTCTCACATCAAGACAAATATTTTTTCTATTACAATTTTGTAAAAATATGAAATGAGGTGATGTCAATGGAATATGAAGCTCATTTGCATTATTTACAAAACCTCTTTAGTTTTTCCAGAGGAGGGTTTATCACTCTGTCAATGAGAAAATACTGTCACTAGCCCTTTAAAACATCTAATGTCTCCATGTTTGTAGTAATAAATGTTGTATAAATATGAGGCTGTGAATGATACATCAACAATCCCTCTGGAAAAACCTATATAATAATAATAAAAAACAGCTCAAAATCTCAGGAAATAACTATATTTTTTCCTTTTTTGCCTCGACTTAAGAGAATTACACACTTCCTGTGGTCGTCAGGTTCAGTCTCATCCATCCATCCCATAATAAGCATCAGATTAACCTGTTTGAATCACTGAACAAGAGACACGAGTGATGAACACACACACACACACACTCTGAGTGTTTGGCACCTGCCTCGTCCTCGACTGTCAGAGCATCACTTCCATCCCATAATTATCCCAATTACACACAACGTGGTGGCAGTGGCCTGATCGCCGTAGCGACGGTGCCACCCGGCTCCGCCTCCTCTTCAGGAAGCTCGTTAGCCTCGTTATTATTTCAATGGAGCTAATTACAGCTGCAGCCACTCAGCTCACTGAGACATCCCATAATATACACACACACACACACACACAGGCTGGCTGGGAGGCAAACGAGGCCGCATGTTTCACCACAAACATGAGGAGGAGAGAGGGAGAGAAGGAGGAGAAGAGGAGAAGGAGAGGGAGAGAAGGAGGAGAAGAGGAGGAGAAGAAGAGGAGAGGAGAAGGAAGAAGAGGAAGAGAAAATGGGGAGGAGGAGAGGGAGAGAAGGAGAAGAGGAGGAAAAGAGAAGAAGAGAAGAGGAGGAGAGGAGAAGAGGAGGAGATGAGGAGAAGAGGAGGAGAAGAGGAGGAAGAGAGAGGGAGAGAAGGAGGAGAAGGGGAGGAGAAGAGGAGGAGAAGAGGAGGAGAAGAGGAGGAAGAGAGAGGGAGAGAAGGAGGAGAAGGGGAGGAGAAGAGGAGGAGAAGAGAAGAGGAGGAGGAAGAGAAGAGGAGGAGGAGGAGGAGAGGGAGAGAAGGAGGAGAAGAGGAGGAGAAGAGAAGAAGAGATGAGGAGGAGAGGAGAAGAGGAGGAGATGAGGAGAAGAGGAGGAGAAGAGGAGGGAGAGAAGGAGGAGAAGAGGAGGAAAAGAGAAGAAGAGAAGAGGAGGAGAAGAGGAAGATTTTGATTTTTAAAACCAAACTTTTATTACCAGTCTGTCCTTTAACTCACAGCTCTGTCAAAGTCAAAAAAACAGGAAAGAAAAGAACTCAGAACTTCAGGACCCAGCGCTCTGTTGGGCCAGTCAGCCTGTAGACGCTGAACAGGAGAAGAGAAGAGGAGGACGAGGAGGACGAGGAGAGAAGAGGAGGAGAGACGGAGGAGAAGAGAAGAAGAGGAGGAGAAGAGGAGAAGAGGAGAAGAGGAGACGAATCCTTCAAATCCTTAAGTTAAAGGTTCAGGTTCTGATCGTCTGATCAGTTATTGATCGTTTGATGAAGAAGAAGCGACACAAGAAGAGCTTTGATCTGTAACGACTCACACAGACACACACACACACACACACACACACACACACACACACACACACACCATGACATTAATCAAACAGGAGATGGAGTGTGACGGCTGTTTGAGTCTTTAACCAGCGTGGACACACACACACACTGGACTAATGAGCCATATAGCGCGCACACACAGACACACACACACACAGAGACAGACACACACACACACACAGAGCCAGACACACACACACACTCAGTCCGTCCGTCTGCCAGGATGTTAATCAAATAAATGGTGGATGTTTAAATCTGATTCAGTGACACAACACACAGATGTGTAGACACACACACATTGTTGCACAGGAGAAGTTGAGTCCAAATTATAATCTGAACACAAGTTAAACCACAACACACACACACACACACACACAGACACACACACCTGTCTGGTTAGCTGTTATTAGCCGTGTGTATGTGTGTGTACTTGTATAGCTATACATGTGAGGACCGGTCTGAGTTTACACCATCACAGTGGGGACATTTCTGTCGGTCCTCACGTTCTCCGACTCCGTCCAAGACTTTATAATAACTAGGTTATTATTATACTTAAGTTAGGTCAAGAGCAACGGTTAAGGTTAGGGTAAAGTACGGTGGCCCTGAGGTGCAAATCACAACAGCAAATCAGAAAACACAACAACAAAAAGAGAAAACACAACAACAACAAAATAAAACACAACAACAACAAAATAAAACACAACAACAAAAAGAGAAAACACAACAACAACAAAATAAAACACAACAACAAAAAGAGAAAACACAACGGCAAAACAGAAAACTGTTGAGTAATTTGTCGTTTTGTTTTCTCTTTTTGCGTCATGTTTTGCACCTCAGGGCCACCGTAGTTCGGGGCTAAAGGTAAAACATTATGTCCTCACAAAGACAGCATCACAAACACAAGTGTGTAGCAGTGATTGATCAGTTATTAACTGATAATCCACACTGAGCAACTTCCTCTTGTTTAGACACTGTGTGTGACAAAGAGAGATGCATTGTGGGAGGTTTTCTCTCCTCCTCCTGTAGCCGTGGAGGTGGCGGCGGCGCCGTCGGAGGCCACGCCCCCTGACTGGTTCCATTTGTACCTTAATCGTGTGTGTCGTTCCTAATTAGGGCGCGTGGCTCTGCGGAGGCTGCTGCTGCTGTCAGGCTGCAATTACCAACACATTAGTCTGTAGACCGCACACACACACACACACACACACACAGGATGAGTGTGTGTGTGTGTGTGTGTGTATGTTAATTAGTTGGTTGTGTGAGGTGTTCAATGTGTGAAAAAGCATCTAAGTGTAAAAGCAGACGAGGTTTCACGGACGTCAAACTCCAACCTGCAGCTGTTTGTTCTGCAGCTACACACACACACAAACACACACATATGCGCACACAAATAAACACACATGCACACACACACAAACAAACACACATTAATATTTACACGCTGCAGCTGCTTTGTTAAGAATCAAAGCATTAACATTTATAACCCAGTAACATGTTGAACTCTGTGGGTCATATCAGTGTAATCTGATTACTCTCCTGTGTAATCTGTTACATGTCTCATTCATTCAGACACAGATTCAAAATGTAAAATCGCTTCAATTTTAAAACGGAGTCAAATTAATCATCTGGTTCTTCTCCAGTCGTTTCACTCATTAAGTCGGCGTGGTGCGTTCAGGGACCGGTGAAAAGATGGGAACGGAAATAAAAACAAAAAGGCGAAGTTCAGATTCTTTAGGATAATTTAAAGTTTTAATTAATAATCGACATCGGTGGTCGGTGTGATGCGTTCATGGTCAGTTCTTTTTCTCCATTTGACAAAATGAACAGAAACGTCTTTTTAAACGTGGTGCGTTCAAGGTCTCTGTTTAAGACGACGTGAAAAAGCTTTAATACAAAAACAAACGTGAACAGAAGGTTGTGTGTGTGTTGGGGGGGTGAGTTCACACTACACAACAAGTTTCGGTAAAAAGAGTTTGTTTGCTTTTTAAAGTAACACACACACACACACACAGGTTAATTGCTGTTTCTTTGTGTCGAGACTCTGATGCCACGAGGAAACAAAGAGCTGCTGCGTTCAAGTACCGTCAGTTTATTTACTACTTGACCTCCAGTGTGAGGAAGAGGAGGAAGAGGAGGAAGAAGAGAAGGAAGAAGAGAAGGAAGAAGAGGTCTCCCTCTCTACCTGTCACCAGGGAGATAAGCTCCGCCCACTAATTGAGCCTGTGACGGATGACGGGGGGGGGGGAATCCCCCCATCGGCCATTACTCACCTGAACCCCCCCCCCTTTGCCCCCCTCACCACCACCACTGACCCTGGAGGACAGAGATAGGGCGTGGACGACAGGATCCCTCACTCTGCTGCTGTTTCTGAACCAACTATTAAATCAGCTGTAAGAAATGTGCAGTGAGACCGAGTGTCCCTGAAGGCACCGTCACCGAGTCCAGAGTCCAGGTCTCAGGTTCGAGCTGTGAGGCAGCTGCACTTTGTTCACACACACACACACACACACACACACACAGAAACACACACACACACACGTTCTGTTTAAACGAGACGATCTGATTGGTTCAAATTTGTAAAGTCACTAAAATAAAATCCTCAGATTTTAGAGTCAGTGAACGTTTCACTTCCTCAGGCGTCAAACACCTGGACCAGGACCTGGACCAGAACATGGACCTGGACCGGAACCAGAACCAGAACCTGGACCAGGACCAGGATTCAGATCGCTCCATCACCGCTGTCACCTCAGTTACGTAAACCGTCACCGTCACTCCGTCGTCACGTCAACCAGGTGAGGTCACATGACCCGAGGACCAGAGGTCACAGTCTGTCTGACCGTGGTGACGCGCCGGCCCCTGTTCGATTCCCACTTTACAACAACACGCACAGACACACACGGAACCGCGGCCTGCAGCGGACCCACCTCGGGGTTTTAAGGCGGAATTTATTTCTTATTCCAGGGGATTTCCACCTTAACGCGGCCGCGTCTTTAACAATAAAAACTGATCGATCAGCTGATTGATCAGTTATCAGGTCACCTGCATCACCTGTCCTGCTGCACCTGAACGCCTTGTCACCATGACAACGCCACACCAACCACACACACACACTCCATGAGTGACCTGATCAATAACCAGGACGGAGGTTTGTGAACGCAGCGCCGTCACACACACACACACACACTGGGTCTGTTATTATATAATTATCATTATAGTTATTGTTATTATCGTTATTATCGTTATTATTATTATTATTATATGTCATATATTTATGGTCGTCTCTGCTCCAGATGTTCTGCAGCGGCCGAACGTAAAGTTTCATTTGAATTGTGAATAATTCTTTAACATTAATAACAACAATTATTATTATAACAATAACGATAATAATAATAATAATCAATAAATTGTCTCAGTGACACGTTAAATGTTTTCATTTCATTATATTTAGAGGTTTTTTTTTAGAGTTTTAGTTCAGACTCGACCTCAGTGATAAAACCTGCTTTATTACACGTTTAATTATAATAATATTTATCATCACTATTACTGTTGTTCTTGTGATTATAACTATTATTAATAATAATATTATAATTTTTATTATTATTATTATTATTATTATTATTATTATTATTAATATGTTGGAGCTGTCTGTGATGAACTCTGTTCAACATCTGTCCAGAGGTGAAACACCAGCTCATCGCTGAGAAAAACAACTGGAGCTTCACGACCACGAGAACACACACACACTCACTCACACACAAACTCACACACACACTCAACACACAACACACAACACACTGATCTTCATCTTCATCAGTTTCATCATTAAACTCTGTTCAGGTTCATTCACGTAATAAAGGTTCAATAAAACCTCATCGTTCTACAACACCATGTGTGTGTGTGTGTGTGTGTGTGTGTGTGTGTGTGTGTGTCTTGTCAGACTGTGTGACAACGTCGTCGTGAAGTCACAGAGTCAGAGGTCGACGTGTCAGAACATCTGGATCTAAAACATCTGAAACATCTGGATCTACATCGTCTACATTTTTTAGTTTAAACACACACGCGCTGCAACATCAACATCTGTCTACACACACACACACACAGGTTTAATTTCACCAAATCAATGAATGAACTGATGTTTCACCGACGCTCAGATTCACAGACGTTCGTCTGAGCCCTGAATGCATCGTTGCATCATCAATACTATTATCAATAATGTGACTGTGATTATCATTATTATTATTATTATTATTAGGCCTATATTATATTAGTTATTATTGGTTATTATTATTAGTTGTTGCCGCAGTGACAAGCTGAAACCCTCAGAGACTCTGAATTATAGAGAATATTATTGATTATTATTGATCTTATAATTATTGACACGTTATAATTATTGCTCCATGTGATCGATCGATCAGCCAATAACTGCAGCTGATCATTCACCACATTGAACAGGTTTGACTCTGGACTACAGGAGCCTGTCAGGGACATTTTCTTCTATTTGTTGATTCCTTCACACAAAATTAATGATCAGTTAATTGTGTCAATAATTATGAGATCAATCAATAATCAATAATAATCTGGAGTTTTTAGTTTTCATTGAACCTGTAGATTTAAACTATTACACACACACTTACTTTATAATTCTGCTTTGTTCTTATTATAATAATTACTCACATTATTATTATAAACATTATGAATTAAATTAATTTGATCAGTTTGTTTTTTCTTTTTAAATCTCTCTCTCGTTCTGATCGATTTCTCACCTGAAGTTCGCGCTCACACCTCGGACCCGCACGTGCACACACTGTTTAATTTAACTGTTGATTCTGTGATTTTATTTAAATGGTTTTCCAGACCCTCGGACCGGGACTCGGACTCGGCTCCAACCGGGTTTTCCCGCCGCTTCATGCAGAAACATTTTTATTAAAAACTCAGGTTAGTTTAGTTTTTTTTTCCCGCTCAGACTTTTTGTTTCTCTAATGAAACTTAAATCTGTTAAACTCTGTTTTAATTAAAAACGCGCTAATTGTCTCTCTTTGATTATTTACTAAATGACATGTGAATGTTGAAGCGCAGACTTTTGGAGCAGCAGCTGCTTCTGTCAAACTGTTTAAACTGTCTTTATGTTTGTGTTGTTGTTGTTGTTCCAGTGTGTACTTTACATGCTGCTCTCTGGACCACGAGCCCCTGCAAAAGAGATTCGGAATCTCAACGGGATTATTCCTGGTTAAATAAAGGTTAAATAAATAAATAAATCCTCTCTCCGCTCCGCGCGCTGCGACCGGAGGCTGCGCGCGGAGCGGAGCGCGAGCCGCGGAGTTTAGACCAGAGAGTGTGTCTGTCAGTGTGTGATGCATCCTGGGTTTTATTTGTCTCCGAATCTATTTGAGGTCACCAGGTGATCAGGTTCAGGTTCTGGTTCTGGTTGTGCAGCTCTGAACCTGGCTCTGCAGGTCGGACCAGGACTCGGACCCGGACGCTGCAGGACCAGGACTGGTTCTAGGCTTGAGTGGAACCAGTTCGGCGGCGCGTGGAGCAGAAACACACACAAGTCGCTCGGTTCTGCTCGGTTTGACTCGGTTCTGGTTCGGTTTTTACCTCTGTGCCGCTGTGTTCGCGTCCAGAATCCCCGCGCCCTGCATCCAGGAGCGGACCGGGGTCATGCCGGTGGGGAGCGGCTCCTCCTTCATGGTCAGACCCCCCCGGGGGAGGCTGTCCTGGATGGAGAACATCAAAGAGTCCTTCTGGGATCTGTCCGAGGAACCAGAGGAACAACAAGAAGAAGAAGAGTAATCCTCCTGCAGCAGGACCACCTGGATTAAGGTGGAGAGGAGCGGAGCGCGCGAGGAGGAGGAAGGAGGGGAGGAGGAGGAGGGGTGGGGGGGGCACCAGCGAGCTTCCCCAAAGTACCGGGTCCTGGTCCAGAGAAGAGTCCGGATCCCTCTGGGCTCCTTCCGGCTTGTTTTAGATCCCAGGCGCGGCGGCGCAGAAGTTACCGGAGGAACCGGAGGAGAGACACCGGGAGACACGGAGCTCAGTCAGCCGGGATCCGGAGCCTGACGCCGGGAGGACAGACTGACGGACTGAGCAGGGAGCGGAGCGGGAATCGAGCCGGGGATCAGATCAGAGGGAGAGGCTGAGCAGCGCAGCGCGGACGGATTGTGGAGAGAAATGAAAAGTGGGATAAAAAAACACGCCACTGCTTCAAAAAGGAGTAAAATGAAATGATTAGCAAACAAGAGGGAGGGGCAGCGAGAACTCTCATCCCCTCCCGCCCCTCTCCTCCCCCCTTCTCCCCCTCTCCCCCCTCCCTCCACGGCTCTTTATGACTCCTCTGTCCCGGCGGAGAGCTCCTTCTCCCGGGGTCCGAGGCTCCGCGCGGCTCCCGGGGGACCGGCGTGGAGCGGGAGGGGGGGCGTGGCCGGCGCCAAATAAGGGAGCAGCTCATTTGAATATTGGTCGCACCTCTGGAGCGTGATTGGCGGAAGCCGCGCGTTACGTCACGTTTTCTTTCCTTTTTTTCCGCCAAAGCGCCAAATAAGGGTTTCCGCGTGTCCGCGCTGTAAAAGATGAGGAAGAGGTTTGAAAGTTAGAGAAAGTAAAAAGAAGAAGAAGAAGGAGAAGAAGAAGAAGAAGCAGAGATTAGAGTTAATGAGATAAACAGGCCGGGGGGGGGGGGGGGGGGGGGCGACGTCACAGGTGTCACAGGTCCACCACCATCCATCCATCCATCCAGATCCCGACTCCTGCTCCGCCTCGCAGCCGCCTCACAGCCGCCCTCGGCCGGACACTCTCAGCCCGAAGCCCCGGGAGAAGGAGCCGGAGCCGGAGGAACCGGACTGAACCGAACCGCACTGATCCGGATCCGATTCCTGCTGCTTCCTGCTCTCACTCACACACTCACACACACACACACACACACACACACTCACACACACACTCACACACACACTCCTCCACAGTCACAGGGATTAACCGGGTTCATGTGGAATTATCTCCTCTGACTGACTGACGCGCGCGCTCTGGCACCGAACTGCGCTTTTTTACGCACGGACATATGGTGCTCACACACACACACACACACACACACACACACACACACACACACACACACACACACACACACACACACACACACACACACACACTGACAGACACACACACACACACACACACACAGCGGGGGGTGAGTCGTGTTTTAGTTCAAGTGTTTTTATGTAAAAAAAATCTTTTTTTTTAATTTTTTACTGTCAAATTTAAATCAACCGATGAATATTATATTATTATAATTAACAACAATTGTAATAACAATAATATTATTAATATTAATATTAATACTGACATAAATAATCCTAATAAAGCCGCAGCTCGTGCAGATGATCTGAGGCTCTGATCATGTTTTTGGGGCTCTGACGTCACCGCCGCTTCTTCTTCTCCTTCTCTCGGTTTCTCTTCATTTCTCTCTCTTTCTCTCAGTTTGTGTTGGATTTCGTGGCGGGAGCAGAATTCCTCTAATTAAGCAGAAACTCCCGCGCAGCGCTGATTAAATATTTATCCTGCTTCTTCTCCCTCCTCCCCCCCAGGGAAACAGAAGAAGAGTCAATGAGCTGCAAACATGTTGATGAAGAGGAGGAGGATGAAGATCGTTACCAGCATCACACAGGACGTGGTTTCACATCATTAATAAATCACTCTGAATTATTACATTTATTATTATTGTAATAATAATAATAATAATAATAATAATCATGTTATTAAGGTGAGAGGAGGAGGAAAACTCAGTAATGTCAAAGACTAATAGAACGCGGGAAAACGATCGTGTAGCCTACCAGTTTTTTTCCCGCAGCCTCGTTGATTTTAATTTAATTTGATTTAATTTTATGTGATTTTTTTATTATTATTATTATTTATAAATATATGCCTATAAGTGTTGTAGTGTACTGTATAAGAGATCTGAGTTGAGACTTCATCAACAGCTGGTGAACGGTGACGTGCTGCCGTCGCCCCCTGGTGGTCGACCCCCCCTCCTGCTGCTACAGGATCTATAGGTATTGATCTGAGGTGATCAGTGACATCACTCACCTGGAGGAGTCCCAGCTGCTGACCTCTGACCTCTGACCTTTCACTGTGTCTGTTTCCTCTCTCCGTCCTGTCAAAATAAAAGCACAAATAAATAAATCAACTGTGAGTTTTCACCATGTTGAAGACGAAACTTTGAAAATTTGAATAAAATGAAAATAGAAATGTTGTTTTCCTGTTGATGGTCTGATCTCTCTCTCTCTCTCTCTCTCTCTCTCTCTCACACACACACACACACACACACACACACACACACACACACACACACAAACACAAGATATAACAGAATCAAACTGATAATAATAATAATAAGATGTGAGAATATGATGCAACATAATCATCGTCTATAAACTCGTCAACTCTAGTGTCGGTCCAAGTCCATCCCTGTCTCCAGTCCCAGTCGTCATAAAAACCACGTGTCTCTATATTTACATTCTTCCTCCTCAGATGATGGGATGTCAAATAAACCATATCTAAACAAAGTTTGTGTTGAACAGAAGAACACAGCACAGTCTCCTCCCACTGTTGTTACCATGGTTACACAAGCAGATACTTTAATACAACTATTTGAATTAGCTGGACCTTATTGGATTACATCCCATAAACCAGAGTGAGACAGAGACGTTTGTCACAAACCAAATACAACCTGTGGCGATGCGTTCAGGAGCCTGCCAGCAGCGTGGTGAAGGGCGGCGCTGACACCTGGTGGAGGAAACGGCTCATTACACCCACGCTCCACAGTTCACACCACCACTCTACACAGGTTACACCTACAGTATATAACCTATAACACATCTGATCACACCACCACTCTACAGAGGTTACACCTAACATACATCTAATCTGATTATCAACTAATGATAAGGACCTGAACTAATAATACACAACCAGTAAACTCTGTTCTGGTTCAGATCTCCGTCATTCAGTCAGGAACACAGTCACCTGGTTACCACAAACACAACAAACACCTTTTAGTTAGAGCTGTGTACAACTGTAAACTGTAAACAATACTGTGTACAACTGTAAACAATACTGTGTACAACTGTAAACAGTACAGTCGAGGGCTTGGAGCCAGAGCGGCGTAAGTGACATTTGACAAACTTTACAGGAGACAAAACAACATTTTGACCAGACTTCAATCAACTGTATTATTCATTAACCTTAAACCACAACATTGCAACCACAGACATACTTATACGAATGAGTGTTTATGTAATACACTTATGGCATATTAACACAATGAACATGTTCTAAAACATTTTAAAATAAAAAAAAATATGGCAAAAACGTCACATACGCCTTTTAGGAACCAAACATTTCCAAGTCTGATTGAACTGATTGAATAATTAAAACTTGAATAAGTAATTAATTTTCATTAAAACTCATTCATTAATTATTTTAAAAGGGTCCTATGTTCCCTGCTGTTGTCGGTTGAATGACTCTGGACTCTCTGTCCAT
Organism: Decapterus maruadsi; assembly: GCA_030347415.2. NCBI lineage: Eukaryota > Metazoa > Chordata > Actinopteri > Carangiformes > Carangidae > Decapterus > Decapterus maruadsi. The sequence continues at coordinate 11,861,315 of CM064903.1, forward strand.
CTGGCCTGTCCAGCCTCTACTTTTACTGTATTAAACTTTACCAACTCCTGTCTTCATTGCCTAAACCCAACTAATGGGACAATTACACTTCTCACTCAAAGTCACAACTCGAAAATAGGCAAAAAATCTGCAAAGTCACAACTCTACTGCAGGTATGGGGCCAAAAACGGCATGTTCCCCAGTCCTTTTGGGGAAAGCGAGGAGCATGAGACTCTGACTCATCGTTAACTTCTTTAATATAGGATTCATCAGTTTCTTTCATAATATTCATCAAAATCTTTTCTGCCTCAGACAGTTCCATGTCTGCAGTTTCCTCAGCCGTTTCCAGTGCTGTTTAAGGGCAACAACTACACTTACGCCCGTATGGCTCTGAACAAACATGTGGGTCCTACATGTATTTCTGGCTCCAAACGTTACTCACACTTTTGTGTTAGGTCTTTATTGTTTTGTTGCTTTATTCAATACAGTTTGATCTCAGATAGGTCTGTTTGGCACCATTGGATAGAGCTCATTAAGACCTTTCTTTTGAAGAACTCATTTTCGCCCCAAATGCCACTTAAGCCCCTCTGGCTCCAAGCCCTCGCTGTGTACAACTATAAACAATAGGCTACTGTGTACAACTGTAAACAATACTGTGTACAACTGTAAACAATACTGTGTACAACTGTAAACAATACTGTGTACAACTGTAAACAATACTTGTACAACTGTAAACAATACTGTGTACAACTGTAAACAACACTGTACAACTGTAAACAATACTGTGTACAACTGTAAACAATACTGTGTACAACTGTAAACAATACTGTGCACAACTATAAACAATACTGTGTACAACTATAAACAATACTGCAGTACATGCAGTAACTGAACCTACAGAGTGATGTCATCGTTGCATTGTGTCATTGTGTGTAACACCACTACACTAAAGTCTTCTTCTTGTCGTCTTCTAATCCTACATGGTGCAGAGTAAAACTACAGTAATGCACAGTACAACAGTGTCAGACAACCCAGTCAACCAGCTGCTGGAAAGCTACGGGGTCCAAAACCCTCTTCTTGGGGAGTTCTGCTGGTGAAAGTATGTAAAAGCATTTATTTAGGTAGGCTACTACAACGGCATAAATAGTCATACAACTATAACATCTGGCAGAGAGTATCTTGACACATGGTGGGAGGCAAGAAAAAAAGATTCTGGGGTTTGTTGCAACTTGACTTCAAGATATCACCCTCAACATCCCAAAAAAGACACATTCTCATGAAAACTATTATTTTTCAGCACTTTATGGAGAACACCTAGCATGTATATAGAAAACTTCCTTCATTCATAAGCTTCCATTTGAGTCCAGACTAGCCTTTCTATCTCCAAGCCCCACTTGCTGTGGCCGACGGTCTTCTCTCTCTGTTCTGTTCACTTTGGGGAGATCCAGAAATACAATGTATTCTAAATAATGAGGCCAGTTAACATGGAGTTTTTCACAACAGGTGTTGCATTGTTTGGAGACAGCCTGTAGCTTTCCAGTAGCTAGTAGAAAGGCTAGCTTGGACTCAACTGGAAGCTTGTGAATGAAGGAAGTTTTCTATATACATGCTAGGTATAGATGTTCTCCATAAAGTGCTGGAAATTAATCATTTTCATAAGAATGTGTCAGGCGAACAGTAGTTTTTTGGTCTTTTTTTTGGATGTTGAGGGTGATATCTTAAAATCAAGATACTCTCTGCCAGATGTTATGGTTGTATCACCACTAGCTACTACGGCGCTAAACGTTGTGGAGGTTGAGCTGAGAGCTGTGAGAGTTGTCATGCTGATCTGAGAACAGCACCAAACACTGAGGAAAACAACAGAACAAAACTGATCGGACTCACCTGCTTCAGCTCACCTGTGCGCGCGCGCTCAGTCAAACCCATGAGTCAAACAGAGAAAAAAACACTTCCGGTAGTCTATAAGCCGAAGCCGATGCGCATCTTTCGCGGGTTTTTTCTTGTTCTTCCGGTCAGGTGACCAGTAGCCAATGCGATCGATTGTTAGGATTTTTTTCTCTATGGAAGGATGTAAATATCAGTCAGATCATCCAACCTCGGCTTCATGTTCCTGCTGATGTTTGGTGAGAATAATAACCCAGTGGAGAAGATCTTCTGACCCCCCCCCTCACCTGAGCAGGTAAACCACGGGGTTTCCTCCTGACCTTGTGATCGTCATCACCTGCAGTATCAGCGTTGACACTCCTAATAAAGACATAAACAAACTCATATGTTTCTGTAAATATAATGTGACATGAGGTCATAGATCAGAGAGCTCAGTGACTGAAAACTATTAAACCTAGTGGCGCCCCCTGTTGGACACAGGTCAGACTGCCCCCCCTGACTGAAACATACACCACATACATGTATACTATACATTTATAGGCTACATATAGACATCATCAACCTCTAGGAGTCACATGACATCACCTCCAGACCAGAGCTAAAACCTCTGATGCACGTTGCCTTCAAGGACAGTTTTTCAGCAGCAGTATTTCCCTCTAAAACAACTCTGTGTGGTAACGTTGTGTTATTATCTCATAGCGTGGTGAATGTGCAGGTCACAACTTGTCCACCAGAGCGTTGTGGAGTTGTTGGATTGTGTATTTGATGAGTTTGATGAGGGAAACCAAGAAATCCCATGAGCCTCCGTAGCGTAGCTCTGAGCAGCTCACGGCTCTGCTCCGCCATTCTAAAAATAGCTTGCACCAACAATTAAAGGACACAAACCTACTGCTATGACTATAGGGATTATGGTGATGGGACAATTTGACTAAATGTTGAACTATCCCTTTAATAAATGTTTAAAAACATCAATAACGTGTGAGGCAGCAGAGGTGCAGTTTGTTGATCTTTATTGAGAAAACAGGACGGCGCCGTCGGTCGACCGCTCGCCGCCCGCCGGAGCTCGAGTTTCATCTTCAGTGCAAAAAAGAGACGGCGGGCGGCGGTTGGCCGACGGCTCGTCACTACGGAAACACAAACAACAAGAGACCGGAGACACCGTCTCAGCAGCACACCAACCCTTCACTGACATGCATTAAATTATTATTATTATTATATATCATCATCGTCATCATCGTCGTCATCATCATCATCATCTTCATCGCCGTCGTCGTTCTCTCCTGCAGGTCGTCATGGCAACAGGTCTCTCTCTTCAGGTGGTTTGGGCGAGTTCCACGCCGGATCGTGGCGGGTTTTTAAGTTTTGCAGTTGGCACATTCACAGCTCAGAGTCCGCGGGAGCGTTTAAAAGCGTTAAAACTGAGGAGGGGGGGGGATGGGGGGGGGGGGCAACGGGGGTCGGGGGGGGGGGGCAAAGGGAGGAAGTCCAACAGTTTATTCCAGCAGTGAGGAGGAGGAGGAGGAGGAGAAGGAGGAGGAGGAGGAGCAGGGATCACATGGCGTACTTCTGGGTCCAGTCCTGAGCCGTCTTGTTGTACCTGCAGACACAGACGCAGCGTGATGAGGTCATCAGGAGGAGACGGGCCGCAGGACGATGCCATGCTCACACACACACACACACACACACACACACACACACACACACGCTGTGCTGTAAACCCCCCCCCCCCCCCCCCATCCTGTATATGATCTAGTGACTACATCATGTAACAATGTAGGGAACGACGGGAGGAGAATTCAGACGCTACACGTGACTGTGTAGCGTCTGTTGTGCTGTTAGCTTAGCTCGTTAGCTGCTGTTAATGATGGGATGCTGCTGCTCAGGCAAACGGAGCCAAGAGTTTACTGGTGAATAACCTGAAGACATCCTAGCTAACATGCTAATTAGCTTGCTCTTCTTCTCTCTGCAAAACACGACCGCATTGCATTGTGGGACACGGGAGTAGAAAGTAGTGTACATCGCTTGTTCACTCAGTTTTGCGGTGCATTGTGGGTGTTTTGTCGTCCACGACATCCGTGATAGGGGGAGATTTACAACACAGCTGCAGATGAAGATCATCATCATCATCATCATCATCATCATCATCATCATCATCATCAGCTGTATATTGACACTGATCACCAAGGTAACAGGCTCTGGCTCCACTGCTGCTGTTGTTGTTTCTCTGAGACACGATGCAGATGAGACGGAGCCGACTGACACACCTGGCCAGGTGCATGCAGGTGACACACAGAGCAGCGTGTGTGTGTGTGTGTGTGGCCATGCTCAGCAGCAGCAGGTCCAGGCAGCAGCTCTCTGAGCTCTTACCCTCACAGCATGGCATACTTCTCTGTCCACTCCCTGGCTAGTCTGTTATACCTGAGACCGACAGGACACACACGCACCTGGTCACCTGCTGCAGCCTGTGTGTGTGTGTGTGAGTGTGTGTGACGTGGTTTTAGCTGTGTTAGCACCCTGTGCCCAAGACAAACTTCCTGTCAAGGACAAATGAAGTTCATCTTAATTCATCTTAATAAACGTGTGATAGGATTAATTAACAGTGTTATAGAACAATGCGTTACTAACAGTGTTACTTTGTTCAGTAACGAACAGTCGTCCACCTGGGACAGGGAGGGAGGGAGGGAGGGAGGGAGGAAGGAAGGAAGGAAGGAAGGAAGGAAGGAAGGAAGGAAGGAAGGAAGGAAGGAAGGAAGGAAGGAAGGAAGGAAGGAAGGAAGGAAGGAAGGAAGGAAGACAGCAAAAAACATCCAAATTTGGGCGGACCAGGAAGAGGAGCTTCTGTTACAAACAAGCGTAAAATATAGACTTATTTAATTTTTTTCAGGGCTTCAACACCAGAGGGACATTACAGACGAGCAGCATGGAGGTATCTGGATGTTTTCTGGTGTGTCTTTTTGTTACGAAGACCGCCGGTGTCCATTAGCAACCGTTACATGGACATGCTCTGCTACGCCGAGACCCTGTGACTCAGAGAAGGAGGACTCTGAAACTTCTCCCAGTCCTTAGTCCACGTGAGGGGGAGGAGATGATGAGTGAGTGAATTTTAGGTGAACTATCCCTTTAAGTAAGAAAAAGGCCGTTGATCTGGAACCAACCACACCGGTGTTAGAGGGGTGAATCCAAGTAATGTGACATATGTGTAGCCTGACTCTGGCCAGATCCTTGTAGTTCCACAAAGCTGCGCTGAGCTCCAGGGTCTGGGACATGGATGTATTATGGGATGTATTATGGTCTGGGACTGCTGCTCCATAGGCCATGTGTTTCAGGAGGCGGGGCCTTGTAAAAAAATCCTTGCATGTGATTGGATAAACCACTTGCCAAACCCGGTCGGAAGAAGAGCGAAAAATGCCTTCAAAACCGTTCTCTGTTCATCTTTCAAAGAATTAATATTCAATAGTGGATCTAGTGGATCAGGTCTAGTGGATCAGGTCTAGTGGATCAGGTCTATAGTGGATCAGGTCTAGTGGATCAGGTCTATAGTGAATCAGGTCTAGTGGATCAGGTCTAGTGGATCAGGTCTATAGTGAATCAGGTCTATAGTGGATCAGGTCTAGTGGATCAGGTCTATAGTGGATCAGGTCTATAGTGGATCAGGTCTAGTGGATCAGGTCTATAGTGGATCAGGTCTAGTGGATCAGGTCTAGTGGATCAGGTCTATAGTGGATCAGGTCTATAGTGGATCAGGTCTAGTGGATCAGGTCTAGTGGATCAGGTCTAGAGGATCAGGTCTAGTGGATCAGGTCTCACCTCACAGGGTCTGTCTTGTAGATGCGGGCGATCTCTGGCACCAGGGGGTCTAGGGTGGATCACACAGGTCTACAGATGGACAGGAGGACTGGAGAGTGGATCAGGTCAGTGGATCAGGTCCTAACGTGGATATCAGGTCTTTCGGCTAATGTGGATCAGGTCTTTTGAAACCGTGGATCAAGTCACAACTCACAGGGTCTGTCCTGTTGCCTGATGAAAGTCACTATAACGGCCTCTCGAAAAACACAAAGTACGAGTTTCTGGCACCAGGTTAGGCCCCGCCCTCGTCAGGCATCTATTGGTCCTCGTCCCTACACCACATTCAGAGAACAGATGGACATTGGATAACACTTGGACTGGAGAGCAGAGCAGAGTCAGAGACTGCTTCCTGAAACACTTGGTTTGCTGACGGAAAATAGGACTATTTAGGACTTACATTAACAAAAACATTCCACTGATATCTGCTTTAAAGGGACAGTACCGTGTTTTTATCAGACTGACCTTTAGAGATGGTGAGGGCTGGAGACCACTGTGACCTCAGGATGTCCAGGCAGATGCTGCCGTTACTGTTGATGTTGGGGTGGTAGATTCTGGTTGTGAAGGCGACCTGACGGAGGACGACACGCTGAGATCAACAACAACAACAACAACAACACAACACAACACAACACAACACAACACAACACAACACAACACAACACAACACAACACAACACAACACAACAACAACACAACACCACAACAACAACACAACAACTACAACAACAACACCACCACAACACAACAACAACAACACAACACAACAACAACAACACCACAACAACAACAACAACAATACCACAACAACAACACAACAACAACAACAACAACAGTAGTACAGCAGGGGGCGATGCGTTCACTGACCTTGGGGGGTTTGAAGGGATAATCTGTAGGGAAATGAATGGTCAGGAAGAAGACTCCACCCTGGTAGGGGCTGTCAGGCTGCACACACACACACACACACACACACACACACACACACACACACACACACACACACACACACACACACACATTACAAACACATTGATAATAACCCAACAGAGATTGATCAGTTATATCAGTTATAATAGCATTCACAGAGCAGCTGATACTCACAGGACCCATGATGGTGGCCTGCCAGTGGAACACTGAGGACACACACACACACACACACACACACACACACACACACACAGTTACTGTCTGGTTACCGACGGTTACTGTTATGGTACAGACACCAACTCCGTCAACCGACGTTCAGTCAACGGATCCTCCGCTGCATGACGGATACAGCACGCCGAGTTAACGCCCCGTCGCCGTATGTGAATGTTAGGGATGCACCGATATGAGCATTTTGGCCGATACCGATATCCGATATGAATTCTTCTGTTATGGCCGACAATCGATATTTACCAATATCGATATGTGTTGTTGTTTTTTGAAGTTTCTTCCCCCTCTCCCGAAACAGCAACTAGACGGATATACACCGGTTGTGCATATCGGCCCAATTTTACTCATCGGACCGATACCGATACGTTAAAAAATGACAAACATCGACCGATACCGATATTAATGCCGATATATCGTGCATCCCTAGTGAATTTGCATAAAGTTGGAAAGATTGAACTTTATGCAAATGACGTCCGTCCAACGCAACGCGGCGGCTCCAGAAACTTCGTTCAAACTTGATCATATGAATCCAGATCCTGTTGCTGCGCTACACGTTTCCCGCCTCAAATGTTTTCAAACATCCTTCAGTGTGTTGTTTACTCGGCCGCCATGTTGGAAACGGCAGAGCGACACTCAAGCCCCGCCCTACGTCACATAGTCCCGCCCACTCGCCGTCAGGATCCGCTGCCGGCGGAGTTGGTGTGTCTGTACCGTTACCGTTACTCTTTACTGACAGTAAGTTACAGTTACAGTTACTGAGTAGATACTCACTGTCCTCTCCCACCGGGCCGGCCGAGCACTGAGCTGGAGGATCTCTGGACAGGTCCGTCAGCTCCTGGAGACACACACACCTGGGTCAGACCTGGACCAGCACAGACGTCTTCTGTCTGTAGGACACTCATCTCCATGGAGACTGCTGGGCCAGGGCTGGTGCCTCATCTGTCAATCAACTGATTGATTGATTGACAGATGAGCTGAGCTGCGTACCAGCTCCCAGAAACCAGTCAGAGTGAGACGTCGCCTCGTGTCCGTCTGCTGCAGTTAATCTTTATTCATAACTCATCAATAATTCAGACTGATCGACTCTGTAGGTTTGAAGCAGCAGCTGCAGGATGTGGGTCAAGGAGCTCAGAACCAGAACCTGCAGCTCGGTCACAGCTGATCCAGATCAATACAATCTGTCAGCGAATCGATAAAGGGAAATGTGAGTTGTTGTTAAGGAAACAGGTTTATTGTTTCAAACTAGGATCAATCAATATTGACTACACTGAAATTCAAAATAGCTTTTTGACATTTTTAAAATGTTGATTTTTATAAATAATATTGATCCCGTGATCAACTTTCACTTTACTGATCAATGTATTGATCAGAATGTCTTCTATAGGGAGACTTTTATTGTGAAGGGCAGAGTGCAGCAGCAGCAGACTTTTATTGTGAAGGGCAGAGTGCAGCAGCAGCAGACTTTTATTGTGAAGGGCAGCTAGGTGCTGAACTTTCCTGAGTGTCAGTGAACGCAGCATCAGAGTAGTGATGTGTAAGCAGCAGCAGCAGCAGCAGCAGCAGCAGCAGCAGCAGCTCTATTTTTACCCCGTGGGGCAGATCAGGGGGGTTGTGTTTCACCCCCCCACCCCACACACCCCTGCTGCCCCCGGTATGTGACACACAGCTCTCGTCTTTCAGCTCCAGCTCCAATGCAACTTGTTCAAAATGTTCACAGGTTCGATTCCAGTCACAGAAAAACCCACAGAACGCACACGCACATGTACACACTGACCAAAGTGTCAGTTGTTGATGTAAAGAAGAAGAAGAGTTCATCCATCAACTTATTGATCCTGATCGATCCTGGTCAAAACTTTGTATTTTTAACGTTTTGTGCGATGTATAAATGTGTGGACCAATCACAGAGCAGAGGACGACACCTGACACCTGCTGCTGCCACATGTAGCTATGGAGACTGACCGGGGCCTCGGGGTCAGAGGTCAAGCTGCTGATATAGAACAGGAAACTGAAAGTAAATAAACTGATTATAATTTATTGATCAGTGATGATGATGACGTCATCTGAGGTCAAACGTTGATGCTCTGCTCAGATTGTGTGTTTGTAGTTTTAGTTTTACACTGAGCTGTCAGTGTGCGTGTGCGTGTGCGTGTGTGTGTGTGTGTGTGTGTGTGTGTGTGTGTGTTTGTTACAGGCCCATTGTCTGCCTCTGACCCCGGAGCCTCTCTCTCCCTCTGCCCGGGCTCAGGCTGCAGGTGAGCGGGGTGAACCTGCCTCTGAGCACCGCTGCTGCTGCTGCTGGTGACCGTGAACACAACAACACAACACTACACAACACAACGGAGTACACGGTCCGGTGCTGAAGCAGCGGCTCCAGCTCGGTGTCTCTTACCTTAGAGATCCGCTTTAACGCCATTGTGTCTGTTGGAGGGGCCGGCTGTAGAGGAGGAGGAGGAGGAGGAGGAGGAGGGGGGCGGGGGGAGAGGAGGAGGAGAGGGAGGTGAAGGAGGAGGGGAGGAGAAGGAGAAAGAGAGGAGGAGGAGAGGGATAGGAGGTGAAGGAGGAGGAAGAGAGGAGAGGAGGAGGCGAGCTAGCTGCTAGCTAACTAGCATCTAGGACTGTGCTCCCTGTAGAGGCGCTAGGCTAGGCTAGGCTAAGCTAAGCTAGGCTAACTATCTCTGCTGCACATTCACCGCTGGTCGGAACCGTGTTGCTGCACCTTGGAGCCGGTCACCGGTTCTGCCCAGCCCCCGTCAGCCCGGACTCAGACCTCAGACCTCAGGCCGCTGCTGACAGCAAAGTAACGGTACTAACGGAGCGACCCAACGGAGCGGCGGCTCAAAATGTCTTCCGTTACCGGGAGCAGGAGGTCTCACTCTGACTCTGTTTCCACACACCGACAAACGACACTCAACAACATGGAGGCAGCAGGGCCGGTCCTCCTGCTGAGGGGCCCCGGGCCCCCGGTGACCCCCCCGCCCCGCCGGGTTTCTGACTGTTGGTCATAAAACAATGACAAGTCACAACTTACTAGTTACTTTCCTCCAAAAGTAACTGAATTATAAAATAACTAATCATCCCCACTGACAGTGTTTCTGACTGTTGATCATAAAACAGTATTGGGCACATTACTTCAACAAAAAGTAATAGTTACTTTCCCCAAAAAGTAATAGGATAATAGGATAGTAATAGGATAATCGGCTTTTGTCCGACCAGTTGAAGGACCAATACCAGGCAAAGCCTCTAGTAGATCGATATCTAGTTCACCACCCCCTGGACCAGCACCAGCGCTAGTCTGGCTCACCAGACTTTTCTCTAGAAAAGAACTGCTCCATCTACCAACAGAGTTCACCAGACCTGAACCAGAACCGGTACCAGAACTAACACCAGAACTAGTACCAGAATCGCTGGTATGCTGGTTTCCTAATGTGGGCGTGGTCACCCCCCCCCCTCGCCACCCCCCACCCACATGCCTGGAACAGAGTCCATTTTCTCCTGATCTGTCTGAAATGTGTCTGTTTTAGCGTGAGAACATTCAGAAGAGATGTGTCTGGTGAGAACTGAGTCCAGCAGCAGTGAAGCCACGTTGAGATGTTTAATCTTTCTGTCTCCAAAAATCATCAACTGTGTCCTGTGAATGTCTCCTACTGTGACAGCGAGTGATCATGATCAATAAGTAGAAATCAATCGCTGCAGTCGTTCTGATCGATCAACTGTTTTAATGAAAAAACAAGCTTCACTCAGATTTATTTAAAAAAAAACAAACAGTTTTATTTAAAAAACATTGATAACCAGTTCGGAGCAGATGAACTGTACAGTGCTGATGGACACATAAATATCACACAGGAACACTCTTGGACTACATGTCCCACAATGCCTCTGGTTACGTCTCTGTCGAGCAGAAGCTAAGCTAAGCTAAGGTTCATGTTTTCAGCAGAAACTGGGATCAAAATAAAAATAAAAACACAGATCAAACTCATGATGTCATTAAAGGAGTTTCAGATGTTTTCATCATGATTAATGTCAATTTAAAACATTACCCCCCCCTCCCCCCCAGGATCCAGAACCCGGGTCAGAACCAAAACACCTCCAGTGTTCCTCTCTAGTCGGTCTCTGTGGTTCAGGTCCTCCTCGGCCGTCGCAGCTGCTGCTCACACTTTTCCCTTGTCTGAAGGTGTTTGCAGCAGTGAGAGACGTTTTACAGCAGTATCGGGCTACGGTTTCCACGGAGACAGTCTGAGGCTCCAATCAGGAGGAACCGTGGACTCTAAAGGGGAAGACTCGAGGTGTTTTTGTTGTTCCAGTTTCCTTTTCCTCGGTTAAAAAACAAAAAAAAACAACTTTTCATTCAAACTTTCAGCTTCTCCTGAGGGAGGAGGAAGAAGAAGAAGATGATGGAGGGATGACTGAGCTTCCTGTGATGACATCATGATGACATCACGCCGTGGAGAGCTCCACGCCGCTGTCACAGACGCCGCTGTCGATCCGCACGTCCACCTTCAGGTCCTGAACCTGAGCGCACAGCAACTCACCTGCAGGGGGGGGGGGCAACAGGTGACTGACTGGTCGTCACGGTAACACTCACACACACACACACACAGAGGAGGAAGTCTCACCGCTGGTCTGGTCATCGTGGGTGGACGGCGTCGTCTGCTGCAGCGCCTCCTCCAGGACGCTCAGAGCTCTGCAGTCGCCCACTGACCTGAGAGCAGCCAGCAGGTCACTGACCCGCCCACCAGACACCTGCACGGAGGGGGGGGGGTTAGAATCAAGATATCTAATCGTGACTTTGGTGTATCGTTACAGGGTTAGTATATATATACTGTATATATGTATATGTGTGTGTGTGACCTCATAGCTGTCCAGCAGGGTCTTGGCGGGGGAGGGGCTGAGTCTGAAGGCCGTGTTGAGGATCCCCAGCCCCAGACTGTGAGCCAGACTCTCCCAGCATCCTTCACTCTCCAGAGCACGAGACACTTCCTGCTTCACCTCCACAGCCAGGCTGGACAGGTCGCCTGCACACACACACACACACACACACACACACACCAGAGCGTGTGAGGACGAAGAACAGGATGAGGAGGATGAGGATGATGAGGATGAAGGAGCTCACCTGGGGGAGCGCTGACAGGCGCTGCAGACTGAGCTTCGTACTCTTTCCCACTGAGAAGCTCCAGCACCTGAAACACAGTCACGTGGTCAGTTCACAGTGAGGCTCTGCCCCCTGCAGCTATAGCCACGCCCCTGCAGCAGCGACCACGTCCCTGCAGCTGTAGCTCCGCCCCCTGCAGCTGTAGTCCCGCCCCTGCAGCAGTAACCACACCCCCTGCGTCTCCAACACTCAGGTGTGTGTTTCTGTACCTGTGAGGTGGCGGCCATGTTGAGAGGAGTCGTTCCTGGGATGTAGCCTTCGTCCTCCTCCTCCTCCTCCTCCTCCTCCTCCTCCTCTCTGAAGAACAGCGGCTCAAAGTTTTCTCTGTGAGGATCTGCACCTGCAATAGGAGGCGCCATCACACCGGTATCTTATATTGTATCTATCTCAAAGTTAACACGTTGATTTTACCAATTAATTTTAAACATTTAACGCGTAAAAAAGAAAGAAAGTGAGGCTTCATGTGTGAACTGGACAGAAGAGCAGCGCTGCCTTGGGGCTCAGTGTGTCCACTGTCCAGACATCACCACCTAATACATAGATCAATAAATACATGTTTTACAATGAACCGATCTGTCTATATTCAGTGCGATGTCCTTGTTTTTTCATGCATATGTTGGTGCATGCACTACGAAGGAGTATTAGGGCCATCCAAAAAAAACAAAAAATCTGGCACAAGAAACTTTTTTTTTGGTTTGTCAACCTTTTTGCAATTGCCCAACTTCTGGCCTTATAATATCTGATTTCCTGTCTTGAGTTGGTAAACCTGCCCCCTAGTGGACGTGGGACCTAATACTGAGCTTTATATGATGAAAAAAAGAGAAAAAAAAAACATACAAAATTTGAACATAATTTGAATATTTAACCTAAGAAGCATTAGAAATTCAAATTCCTGTTGTGTTTCTTACCTGCAGCCATGAGCAGAGCGGTCAGCTTCACGGAGCCCCTCCCTGCAGCGATGTGGAGGGGGGTGGAGCCGTTAAAGGTGCAGGAGTCCACCTTGGCGTTTCCCTGGCGACACACACACACAAGTTAGATTTACCTCAGATGTCAATCACCTACTGTATGTGCTTGGCTGTGATTGGCCGGTCCCGCCGGAGTCAGCTGACCTCCAGCAGCAGGCAGCCGGCCAGTGACACGTTGTCGGTCTCGGTGGCGAGATGCAGCGCCGTCCGTCCACTGCTGCGCTCCGGAGCCTCCACGTTGGCCCCGCCCTCCAGGAGCTCCCTGAGAGAGGCCAGCTGATTGGTCAGGACGGCCAGGTGGATCGCACACAGACCTGGAAACCATGGAAACAGACAGGGAGACAAATCATCACACTCTGTCTCGTCTTGTTGGGAGTGTGTATGTGTGTGCGTGTGCGCGCACCTGCTGTGTTGCTCAGCTCCATCACTCCTCTCACGTCTCGGTGTCGTAGCAGCACCTGGATCATCCACCCTCCCTCCTGCTGGGCTGCCAGGTGCAACGCTGTGTTGCCATGTCGATCCGTTAGCGTCGGGTCAGCTCCGGCCAATAGCAGCGCCTCCACCGCCTCCTTCTGCTGCGTGATCACCGCCAGGTGCAAAGGAGTCTGGGAATGAGAGGACGAGACGTCACTGAAACGGTGGGCGTGTCCATAATCCCTAAAGTGGGCGTGTCCATAATCCCTAAAGTGGGCGTGTCCATCATCCCTAAAGTGGGCGTGTCCATAATCCCTAAAGAGGGCGTGTCCACCATCCCTAAAGTGGGCGTGTCCATAATCCCTAAAGAGGGCGTGTCTGTCATCTCTAAAGTGGGCGTGTCCATAATCCCTAAAGAGGGCGTGTCCACCATCCCTAAACTGGGCGTGTCTGTCATCTCTAAAGTGGGCGTGTCTGTCATCTCTAAAGTGGGCGTGTCCATAATCCCTAAAGAGGGCGTGTCCACCATCCCTAAAGTGGGCGTGTCCATAATCCCTAAAGAGGGCGTGTCTGTCATCTCTAAAGTGGGCGTGTCCACCATCCCTAAAGTGGGTGTGTCTGTCATCTCTAAACTGGGCGTGTCCATAATCCCTAAAGAGGGCGTGTCCACCATCCCTAAAGCGGGCGTGTCCACCATCCCTAAAGTGGGCGTGTCTGTCATCTCTAAAGTGGGCGTGTCCATCATCCCTAAAGTGGGCGTGTCCATAATCCCTAAAGAGGGCGTGTCTGTCATCTCTAAAGTGGGCGTGTCCATAATCCCTAAAGAGGGCGTGTCTGTCATCTCTAAAGTGGGCGTGTCCATAATCCCTAAAGAGGGCGTGTCCACCATCCCTAAAGTGGGCGTGTCCATAATCCCTAAAGAGGCCGTGTCTGTCATCTCTAAAGTGGGCGTGTCCATCATCCCTAAAGTGGGCGTGTCCATAATCCCTAAAGAGGGCGTGTCCATCCCTAAAGTGGGCGTGTCCATCATCCCTAAAGTGGGCGTGTCTATCATCCCCATAGTGGGCGTGTCCATCACCCTCAAAGTGGGCGTGTCTATCATCCCCATAGTGGGCGTGTCCATCACCCTCAAAGTGGGCGTGTCTATCATCCCTAAAGTGGGCGTGTCTATCATCCCCATAGTGGGCGTGTCTATCATCCCTAAAGTGGGCGTGTCTATAATATCTTAAGTGGGTGTGTTTATCATCCCTAAAGTGGGTGTGTCCATCATCCCCAAAATGGGCGTGTCTATCATCGCTAAAATGGGCGCGTCTGTCATCCCTAAAATGGGCATGTCTATCATCGCTAAAGTGGGCGCGTCTGTCATCCCTAAAATGGGCATGTCTATCATCGCTAAAGTGGGCGTGTCTATCTCAGACAGTGAAGGAGCAGGTGGGCATGGACTCACCTGGTACAGGTGGTTCCTCATGTTGAGGACTTCCTCTCCAGGCAGAGCAGAGACCACCTGAGTCAGACTCTGGAGCGCCGCCTGCTGGTTGTGGAGGACGGCCAGGTGCAGCCCACTGAGGGAAAGAGAGGGGGGGGGTTAGTGATTTATCGACCTGTGTGAACTTTAACATTTGACATATTGTGTCAAACTGTGACTGACGTGTCTCCGTCCTCGTCCTGTGCTATCATCAGGGGGCGCTGTGGAGCCAGCAGGTACGCTGAGTCACCAGTGACAGAGTACTGGAAGAGAGCATCCAACTGTCTGTTGCTCACCTGAGAGGACGGCTCACCTGCACGCACACACACACAGATCTGGATCAGTCTGGGTCAGTACCTGAGTCTGGATCTGGATCAGTCTGGGTCAGTACCTGAGTCTGGATCTGGATCCGACCTCCCCCCGCCCTCGGCGCCTGGCGTCTGGGCTGAGTCCTGCAGGACGGCCCCCGACCCCGAGTCCTCATCTGGATCAGAGTCATCGTTGTCGTCATCGGCCTGAGAGGCTTCAACGCCAACACCTCGTTAGTTCATTAACACTCTGATAATTTCATGTATTTAACAGGTTATTACTAGGTTATTATTCTGATAATTAACAGTATCTGATAATTACTAGTAGTTCTAAAAACAGCTGATAGTTAACAGTAGTAGTATAGTATAGTATAGTATAGTATAGTATAGTATAGTATAGTATAGTATAGTATAGTATAGTATAGTAGTAGTATAACAGTTGAAACCTGCGACAGTTTGTTTGAGCTGTTGTTGACCTCTCACCATGTTTGATGGCTCCTCCTCTCAGACCAGCTGAGTATCCAGTGGAGAAGCCTCCTCCTGCTGCTCCTCCTGCTGCTCCTCCTGCTGCTCCTGCTCCTGCTCCACCTCCACCTGCTCCGTAGTTGTAGGTGGTGAAGCCCTGGTAGTAACCTGGTGAACCAATCAAACGCATCCCGTCCATCAGTCTCTGCAGAAACTTCCTGAACATGGAGCGGGCTGAAAACACTGCTGAGCCTCACCTCCTCCTCCACCGGTGGATCCAGGACCTCCTCCTGTTGCTGGACCTCCTCCTCCTCCTCCTCCTCCTCCTGCTCCTCCTCCTCCTCGGTACAGACCTCCTCCCCCTCCTCCATGGCCGCTGAAGTCGTGGAAGTTGGGCAGCGTCTTCTGTCTCTTCCTCTGCACCTCCTCCTTGTCTGAACACACAGAGGGACGTTTGTTTTACTGACGGGGCGGAGCCGCCGGTCAGCTGAGTGGGCGGAGCCACCGGTCAGCTGAGTGGGCGGAGCCACCGGTCAGATTAGTGGGCGGAGCCGCCGGTCAGCTGAGTGGGCGGAGCCGCCGGTCAGCTGAGTGGGCGGAGCCACTGACCCACCTATGATCTGAGGGTGGTAGGTGAAGGGTTTGGGTTCGCTCGTCTCATTGTCCGACTTCCTCTTCAGCTGCACGAACACCGACGTCGGCTTCTGCAGGTTCTGGTCTCGGTACTTCGGCGTCTTGAAGACGATGGCGAACTAAAAGGAGGGGGTCATGGGACACGTTACCATGGAGACGGCCAACACACGTTTTGGGGACGTCGGCGGGTAGGGGTGTCGTCCAGGTGAACGTCACTCACCTGTCTGTGGACGTCTGTCGGGGAGAAGTCGCCCAGAGCCTCCCAGGTGAGGCCGCCGTCGTCCTCCTCGTAGAACCGCACCTGGATGTCGTCTACACACAAACATCAGCAGAAGAAGAAGAAGAAGAAGGAGGAGGAGGAGGAGGAGGAGGAGGAGGTTATTAGACTGAGGACATATAACTTCCCCAGACCAGACCAAATCGGACCAGACTGGGGGGGGGCCATTGTCAAGGACCTCATGATATGATATGCATCACCATACTTGAGTCACGATACGATATTGCGATATCCAAATTTTTGCGATATATTGCGATATTCTACATAGTTCACTGAAAAATGTAAAATACATTATGCCTCTTAAAATCTGAGTTGTATGTGCATCAGATGATAGTAATAATTTATGGGACAAACTGAGTCAAAACAATGTAATTCAAATGATCCGTGCCATTTTATACAAGTGCAAGTTACAACAACATATTAGCATGAACAACACACGGTCTGAGGCAGCAGCACAGTGACACCCCGCGGAGCAGAGGAGGAAGTCGTACTGGATATACGTCTGAAACATGATTTATTATTAGAAACAATATTGATATTGGGGGGCGTCAAATGGAGCAGGGGGTTAAGCAGGCACCCCATGTAGAGGCTACAGTCCTCAACCCCCGTCTCTGTCTCTCAGCTACACTATCAATAAAGGCATCAACAGCGATATTTTGAATATCGATATCATATTGCGATATAAAGTATCGCGATATATTGCCATATCGATATTTTTGCCCATCCCTAGATCAGACTGGACCAGACCAGATCAAACCAGACCGGACCAGATCAGACTGGACCGGACTGGACTGGATCAGACTGGACCCCCTCACCTTTCTGGACCTTGTCACAGAGCAGGTAGACCTCCTCTCCTCCGGTCACACATCCAGCTGTTCTGTCCATCCTCACGATCTTCAGGTTGGAGGCGTTTGGAGCCTCTGAAAAACAGATGATAGAGGTTCACTGTCTGTGTGTGTGTTCAGTGTGTGTGTGTGTTCAGTGTGTGTGTGTGTGTGTGTGTGTGTGTGTGTGTGTGTGTGTGTGTGTGTGTGTGTGTGTGTGTGTGTGTGTGTGTGTCTCACTGCTGTCGTAGATGGGCTCCGACACCACCGGCTCCAGTCTTCTGGAGAAGCCTCCGTCGCTGTCTGGTAGGAAGGCTGTGAACATGAGTCTGACCACGCTCAGGTCCATCTCCTTGGCCTGGAGCGACGCCACGCTGCTGATCACACTGCGCTGGTGCTCTGACCCACAACAAGTCAACAACAACAAGTCAACAACAGCAAGTCAACAACAACAAGTCAACAGCAACAACAAGGTCAACAACAACACTGAGATGAATACTTTTGCTCAAAATGACTTGATATCACTCAGCAGAGGAAGATTTACAAGACTCGACCTCAACCACTGCTTTTTACCACTTGAAAAAAGCATAAAGGGCCATTGCAAGGTAAAAAATCAGGGGATTTCACCTGCCAGAAATTGATTTACGCCTCTGGTGCTGCACAGACATTAATACTTTTGCTCAAAATGACTTGACATCACTCAGCAGAGTAATACTGACGACATTTGATGTCAACCAGTGCTGGAATAATGTGTAAAGGGCCATTACAATGTAAAATCCCCAGATTTTTTTATGTTGCAATGGCCCTTTATACGTTTTTCAAGTGGTAAAAAGCAGTGGTTGAGGTCAAGTCCCAGTAGTGTACTAACCGTGCAGCTCCCGGGGGGCTCTGACCTCCCCCTGCAGGTTGTCGACCTCTGGGTGGATGTTGACTCCACAGTTGTGTCCCATCCTCACCGCCTCCATCATCCGCTCCTCCAGAGTCTTTGCCACGTTCTTCTTCGTCACGTGGAGGATCCCCAGGTTAGGGAAGCTGACAACACAACACGACACACACTTAGGCCAAATTCCAATTCTAATTTCTAATTTTTCTAATTTCGCTACTAAATTCAACTTCAACTGAACAAACATTAAAACTTAAAGTGACGTAACAACAGAACAACAGGCTACAGCTGCCGGTCGCCACCAGGTGCATTCTGGGAAACCAGTCACAGCCCTTGGTGTGTAGTGTTCCTCTGACCTGAGGTCTGTGGGGGGGGGGTCAGAGGTCTGTGTGTGTGTGCGTGTGGGGGGGGGGGGCAGAGTGAGACTGACCTGATGCTGGAGTCTTTGGGCTGCAGGTCTGCGATGCAGATCCCTTTGTCACACTGTTTTCCCACCAGACTGTGGGCGTGGAGCTGAGGGAGGGGGGTCAGAGCCGTCACCAGCTGGACCACCACCCGGGCCGGACCCTGGTAGTTACAGATCTGACACACACACACACAGACACACACACACACACACACAGACACACACACAGACCATTGCTCCGGTTAGACATCCGGTCTGAATGGACTGAATTAAAACCTCTGAGCTCTGACGACTGGTTCCTGTTTTTACCTGACTTTTTTTTTGTTTTTCTTGTGCCAGATTTTTGGGTTTTTTTTTTCTTTACCTGACTTTTTTTTTTCCTTGTACCGGATTTTTTCACCTGACTTTTTTTTCTTGTGGTCCAGAACCAGGTCCAGTTCAACCGTCTCTGGTTTAACTCCAACGTCGTTACTGAGCTCATTTACATCCAGGAAATCAGATCTGAAAAACACCTCGTTCCTGTTGCTGCTGTGTGTGTGTCTGTGCATGTGTGTGTGTGTGTGTGTGTGTGTGTGTGTGTGTGTGCGTCTGTGTGTGTGTGTGCATGTGTGTGTGTGTCTGTGCTGCAGGAACGTTGCAGCTGCAGCAGTAAATAAACCGGAGCCCACTTCCTCCTCCTGTCGATCGAGGCTCCAACAGCCAGAGCCAGTTCCTCGAAACACAGCGTGTGTGTGTGTGTGTGTGTTTGTGTGTCTCTGAACAGGCCGACATCGTGACTGAGGAGCAGAACATGAACACACACGCTCCATGAGTGTAATGAACAGAATGCGACCCAGCACCAGTTCTCTGCTGCTCCACACTGTAAAACCTATAGATACAAGAACATTTGTCTCATTTCAGTCAAAACTCATCTCATTCTACTTAAAATAAGTCTCAAAACATTAAAGCAGCTTGTTTTTAGACACTTTTTACTTCTTTCAAGCAGATTTTCACTTGAAATAAGTAGAAAAATCTGAACGTGGAGCAAGTTTTCCCTCCTTATTATAAACACACAAACCTGCTTCACTGGCAGATTTTATACTGATTTACAGAGAAATTAGTTTGAAACAAGTTCATTTGTAGGTGATGAGTCTGATTTTTAGTGGAAAGAGTTTAGTTTTGACCAGAAATAAGTCAAATTCTCTTTTCATCAACAGTCTCTGTATTTCCCTCTAAAACAACTCTGTGTGGTAACGTTGTGTTATTATCTCATGGCGTGGTGAATGTGCAGGTCACAACTTGTCCACCAGAGCGTTGTGGAGTTGTTGGATTGTGTATTTGATGAGTTTGATGAGGGAAACCAAGAAATCCCATGAGCCTCCGTAGCGTAGCTCTGAGCAGCTCACGGCTCTGCTCCGCCATTCTAAAAACAGCTTGCACCGACAATTAAAGGTGACGAACCTACTGCTATGACTATAGGGATTATGGTGATGGGCCAATTTGACTAAATGTTGAATTGTCCCTTTAAATACCACGGCTAATTGTGAAATCAAGCAGCTCCTGTGTGGGTGCGTGGCTTTGACCTGGTGGGGGGTGTGACTTTGACCCGGCTCCTGTGGAACAACAAACTGGTTCTTCTAAGGAACGGGAACCAGTTTAAGAACCGGCACCAGGTTAGGGGTCAGACCGCATCACAGTGGACGGGGCCTGTCTAAGCTCTCTCATCTCGGTCCTGAAACCTGTGACGCAGCTTCACTTCCTGGTAACGACACGTGGGCGCATGAGGAGGAAATTCCCAAGAGACATCAAACACTGTGTGGTTGTCAGTGTGTGTGTGGGACGGGGCGGGGGGGCCGGTGGGGGGTGGGGGGGGGCAGGTCTTGACCTGCAGACTCTCTTTCAGCTTCTGAACCTAAAGATTCTCCCTGGTGACCACAGACAGCAGCGTTCAGTGTGTCAGTGTCTCATGTTTGTTGTTTACTCTCTGAATCGATGCAGTGACGTCACATCATCGACTTTTAAAGGAACATTACGTAGGAATTCCTCCCTCTAGCATTGTGGTTGTATATTTCCCATGCTGCATTCAGGTGAAACAGGGCCGACGGCAGACGGACGGCAGACGGACGGCAGCCGCTGCAGGTAACGGCGTAAACAAGCCTCTATGTTGGACATCCAGGGCTTAGACTGAGCCCAGTCACAGGTGTGTCACTGAAACAAAAACCTGGTCCAGAACCCCCGGACCCCCCCTTAACTCTGAACAGACTGACACACCGTGAGGAACATCTGTTGGGACGTGTCTAAACTCTGGGTTCACACTGGTCATGTTTTATGTTGAAGAGGAGCAGGAACCTGGGGGTTTCCCTCCTCCTCCTCCGACAGGGAGCGTTACCTTGACGGTGGGGTAGGTCTTCCTGTTCTTCTCGCTGGACGCTCCTGGCAGACCGCCGTGGGACGGCCCCTCACAGCCGTACCGGAACCTGAAGCCACGCTGACACACACACACACACACACACACTGAGGTGAACACGTGATCACAACAACAACAACAACAACAACAACAGAGGACGATATTAAATTGCACTATACTTCCTGTTTTTGTTTTGTTTGTGACAGGCAGAGGACAGAGGACAGGTAGAGGACAGGTGTAGGACAGTTACCTGCTTGGGCTGCTCCAGGATCTGTAGGTAGGGTCCATCAGCTGGAACAGAGACACCAGAGACAAAGGTCAGTCTTCAGGTTAAAGGGCTATTACACACGTTTTTATCTCCTGATCGTCACAGTGAGGACCAGATTAATTACTGATTATTGATTATTGATGATCGAATGGAGTGTAGAAACATGATCGACACAACATCAGGTCCATTTTATTTTTATTTTTGGGGTTCAGAGAATTCAGACGTCAGAGTGAAAGACGTTCACGGTGTCTCTGCTTCCAGTTGGTTGTGCTAAACTAAGCTAAGCTAAACTAAGCTAAGCTAAGCTAAGCTAACCTAACCGTGGAGGACAGAGACGAGTGAGCAGCTTCCTGTCTCACCTGTCACTCTGACGCCCCGCTGTTTACAAACAGGAAGTGAAGGCTGGACTGAAAATGTAAAATAACACGGGCCTGAGTGTGAGAGTGTGAGTCTGTGTGTGCGTGTGTGTGCGTGAGGACACTGCGTATGTAAGTGTAGAGACAGTTTCCGTCCTCGTCTGCAGCTCAGACCCCAACAGGGAAGTGAGAGCAGAGACTCGTCCCTCGCCGACCACAGAGGACGGAGACAGGAAGCCGCTCTGGGCCTCTGAGGCTCCGCCCCCTTTCACTTTATATGTTCACACATTCGTTTTCTAAAGACGGACCGAGAGTTCACTTTCTGTTTCCCCAGCTGCAGCCCGACCAATCAGCAGCCTGACGAGCTCGGCGAGGCGTCGACCGTGAACCCATCATCACTGTTCCACCGACACGAGAATCACATCAGGACTTGAAACGAGACAAAACGACTCGAGGCTGAAGCCGCGTTCAACTGTAAGAGTCACACAGAGACAACCAGTCCACCTTAACACCACAGATCCACCTTAATATCACAGGCCTTAACATCACAGGTCCACCTTAACGTCACAGATCCACCTTAACATCATCACAGGTCTAAACATCACAGGTCCACCATGCAGAGGCCATTTTTGACAATTTTCGCCTGTTTTTGTATCACTGTAATTACAGCTTAATAACTACAGAAGTACTAATCCCACAATAATGGTTTATGGCTTAAATGAAAGATAACATGTGTCCCTTTACATCTATATCTATAATATATTGAATTGAGTCATTCCATAAAATTTGGGTTATTGAAAATACAATACAAAAATAAAAAAAACTTGCTTTTAGGAAAACCAGTTACATAAATGAAATGCCATTTGAAAGTTGTTGGATTGTATATTTAATGAGTTTGATGAGGGAAACCAAGAAATCCCATAATGAGCCTCCGTAGCGTAGCTCTAAGCAGCTCACGGCTCTGCTCCGCCGTTCTAAAAATAGCTTGCACCAACAATTAAAGGTAACGAACCTACTGCTATGACTATAGAGGTTATGGTGATGGGCCAATTGTCCAAAATGTTGAACTATCAGTTTAACGCCACAGGTCCGCCTTAACGCCACAGGTCTTAAAGCGATATTTTGGCGTAAGTGAAAGCCATGGTCAAACACACCGTAACACCAAGTCAGACCCCCCCTCGAGAGATCAATTTACCCGACCGCTAGATTCACGAGTTCCACCAACTTCAGCAAAGACCGCACTATCGCCACACACGGCGCTGTGCGGATCCACTGTCCAACCGCAAAACGCCACTTTTAGCCACAAATAATGCTCAGAACTGCACCAAAGCTCATCAACAGTACATTACAGGGTCCCAGCACGTAGGACGAGCCGTCAAACATCCGCTAGCTTTACCTGTTTTCTTTAACTCTGCTGCACTCGGTGATCCACTCGTCAGGGCTTCTCCACCAACCAGCGGCTCCAGGAGGAGTAGGTGAGTTGTATCAGCTAAAGAAAACAGGTAAAGCTAGCGGATGTTTGACGGCTCGTCCTACGTGCTGGGACCCTGTAATGTACTATTGATGAACTTTGGTGCAGTTCTGAGCATTATTTGTGGCTAAAAGTGGCGTTTTGCGGTTTTTTACAGTGGATCCGCAGAGCGCCGTGTGTGTGGCGATAGTGCGGTCTTTGCTGAAGTTGGTGGAACTCGTGAATCTAGCGGTCGGGTAAATTGATCTCTCGAGGGGGGGTCTGACTCGGTGTTACCCATGGCTTAATGCCGGAATATCACACACACCGCCTTAAGTCCGCCTTAATGCCACACACCACAGGTCCACCTTAACATCACAGGTCTTAACATGTCAGGTCCGCCTTAACGTCACAGGTCCACCTGAACATCACAGGTCCGTCTTAACGGCGATCCGCCTTAACATCACAGGTCCACCTGAAATCACATCCGAATACTGAATACTCATTAGTTTATAAACAGTTAGTGTTAATCAATGATGAGTAAAACATTAAACTTTGTTTATAAACTACAAACTAATGAGTATTCATGTGTTATAAATGATGAACTCAGTCTTTATTAAAGCTTAACTGATGCTTAATAGTGTGCACTTATTATAAAGTCTGATAAATAATCAAAATAGTAACGTAATAACTCGCTGCTCTAATTAACGTTGAATCATCTCAGTCTGTTTCTATGACGCTGGTTCTGATTGCTATTGATCATTGATCACTGTTTATTGATCACTGATTCCTCTGGCACTTGTTGCTGTTTAGTGTCGCGCGTGCCCGTCTCCTCCTGCACATGAACGCGCCTGGTGAACCCACGTTAGCTCCGTTAGCCCTCCGTTTAGTTAGTCCGCCTTAACGTCACAGGTCCGCCTTAACGTCACAGGTCCGCCTTAACGTCACAGGTCCGCCTTAACGTCACAGGTCCGCCTTAACGTCACAGGTCCGCCTGAACGTCACAGGTCCGCCTGAACGTCACAGGTCCACCTTAACGTCACAGGTCCGCCTGAACATCACAGGTCCGCCTGAACGTCACAGGTCCGCCTTAACGTCACAGGTCCGCCTTAACGTCACAGGTCCGCCTCACAGGTCCGCCTCAACGTCACAGGTCCGCCTGAACGCCACAGGTCCGCCTTAACGCCACAGGTCTGCCTGAACGCCACAGGTCTGCCTGAACGCCACAGGTCCGCCCTAACGTCACAGGTCCGCCTGAACATCACAGGTCCGCCTTAACGTCACAGGTCCGCCTGAACGTCACAGGTCCGCCTGAACGTCACAGGTCCGCCTGAACGCCACAGGTCCGCCTTAACGTCACAGGTCCGCCTCAACGTCACAGGTCCGCCTTAACGTCACAGGTCCGCCTGAACGTCACAGGTCCGCCTGAACGTCACAGGTCCGCCTGAACGTCACAGGTCCGCCTCAACGTCACAGGTCCGCCTTAACGTCACAGGTCCACCTCAACGTCACAGGTCCGCCTCAACGTCACAGGTCCGCCTGAACATCACAGGTCCGCCTGAACATCACAGGTCCGCCTTAACGTCACAGGTCCACCTCAACGTCACAGGTCCGCCTCAACGTCACAGGTCCGCCTGAACATCACAGGTCCGCCTGAACGTCACAGGTCCGCCTTAACGTCACAGGTCCACCTCAACGTCACAGGTCCGCCTTAACATCACAGGTCCGCCTTAACGTCACAGGTCCACCTCAACGTCACAGGTCCACCTCAACGTCACAGGTCCGCCTCAACGTCACAGGTCCACCTCAACGTCACAGGTCCGCCTGAACGTCACAGGTCCGCCTGAACGTCACAGGTCTCAACGTCACAGGTCTGTCTCAACGTCACAGGTCCGCCTTAACACCACAGGTCCACTTTAACGCCACAAATCTGAACATCACAGATCCACCTTTACAGAGACTCTCCACTCGACCTGACAGACCATAGGTCCTGTGTCTCGTCTGTTTCCATAGAGACGGACTCACCTGTCCTCAGGGACGAGGACGGCGGCATCGCAGGAAACGGTGAAAACTCCCACGTTGGATCCATCATCATGTTGTCAAAGATCTGAGCAGAGAGAGTATGGGTTATTGATTATCAGTTATTGATCATCAGTTATTGGTCATCAGTTATTGATCATCAGTTACTGATCATCAGTTATTGGTCATCAGTTATTGGTCATCAGTTATAGATCATTAGTTACCGGGTTGTTGGTGTGCAGGTAGTGGTCGTCTCCAGCCATGACGCCGTCTGCAGAGAAACACACACAGTCAGTCACACGCAGCACTCATCTGGACCTGGACCTGGACCTGGACCGGGTCTGGGTCTGGACCTGGACCTGGACCTGGACCGGGTCTGGACCTGGACCTGGACCACCCTCCTCTCCACTTTGTCCCCTCTGTCACCAGACTGTACGACACATCCACCTGTGGACCTGGTCCAGCCGAGTCCAGATGAGTCCTGTACAGTCCAGTACAGTCCACTAGAGTCCAGGTGAGTCCAGGTGAGGATCCTGGACCCTCAGTGAGAACGTTACATCATCGATCAGTCTGATTGATTATTGTTTCCTTTATCAATCAATCAATCAATTAACTGTAACTGAATAAAACGACAGGAAACACAAACTAATGATGAAGATGATGGATTATTAACAATATACTGTAACACTTTACAGTAAATAGCGACACACTATTAAGCATCAATTAAACATTAATAAAGACTGAGTTCATCGTTTATAACACATGAATACTCATTAGTTTATAAACAGTTGGTGTTTATGAAAACATTAAACTGTGTTTATAAACTACAAACTAATGAGTATTCATGTGTTATAAATGATGAACTCAGTCTTTATTAAAGCTTAACTGATGCTTAATCGTGTGCACTTATTATAAAGTCTGATAAATAATCAAAATAGTGACGTAATAACTCGCTGCTCTAAACAACGTTGAATCATCTCAGTCTGTTTCTATGACGCTGGTTCTGATTGCTACCGATCATTGATCACTGTTTATTGATCACTGATTCCTCTGGCACTTGTTGCTGTTTAGTGTCGCGCGTGCCCGTCTCCTCCTGCACATGAACGCGCCTGGTGAACCCACGTTAGCTCCGTTAGCACAGTTAGCTGTTCCGTGGCCCGGTCCAGTGGCTCCAGGGGGGCGGGCAGCGGCTCGGTTCGGGTCCGCCTGGGGGCTGCCTGTCCCCGGCTGTCCTCCCCGGCTCCTCCCGCTAACAGAACCGTGCTAACAGGGAGCTAACAGCGGAGCTAACAAGGAGCTAGCCCCGTCCGGAGGCTCCGTGTGCGGGGCAGGGTGAGCGGCTCTTCCCCTTCACCTCCGGACCTCCACAATCACAACACGGACTCACCAGAACCGGGTCCTGCGGATCCGGTGAGTCCGGTTCGGCTCGTGTAATAATCACATTACAGTTTAAACTTTAAACCAAACTTTGACCCGGTATGGTCCGCCTCCGTGCCCCGGACTGAAACCCGGGTTTAAAGCTGGACCTGCTGAGGCCGAACCGAGCCACAGCACCCGGGTCCCGGGTCCAGGTGTGAGAGAGACCCGGGTCAGAACCAGAACCAGGACCGGCGCAGAGACCTGAACCCTGGTTCCCTCTCACCTGGGGAACAAGGAAGTGAAGCAGCCGCAGTAACAACAAAGAGCTGCGGCTGGGACTCGAACCGGGTCCCAGCGGGTCAGGACGGACTGGAACCGACCGGACCGGGCCCATGCGGGTCTCAGGCGGCTCGGTACCGCGGGTCTCACCTGGTTCTGTCGCTCAGGTGAAGAGTTCAGTGCTGCGGACTCGTGGTCTCGACCTGCGGCTCCATTGCTGCGGCTCCGTTCAACTGGACTGCGTCATGACGCGACGGAACCGCGTCACCACACAGAACCAGAACCAGGACCAGGACCAGCACCAGCACCAGGGACTCGAACCGGGTTTAGCCTCGGGTGGAGACGGAGGACAGAGAGAGAGTTCAGGTGAGAGCCGCAGGTGAATGTCGGACCTTCTCTCGCTTCATTTCCTTCCCCACTGGAATTTCCCTGTGACGTCACACCGAGAGGCAGAGACGAGCTGCGGCGGCGCGAGGTCTCACTCCGGCGGGAAATAACGAGACCAGACTTTTACTTTGAAGTTTAGGATAAAAGAAAAGAAAACAACAACAGTTTGCAATAGTCACGATTTTAAAGCGAAGAGAAAAATACTCACAGATGATCTGATGGGCTTCCGTAGGTAATCACCCAATTAGTGATGTCATGATTATTATTGGTGATTATTGTCAGAGGAATAATCACAGTATTACGATTATCACGATTATTATACATTAATTAATTTCACAACACTATGAATGTGTAAAATCTAATGAAAATGTTTTGTTTTTTTTAAAAGTGTGTGACATCATCAGCCTCTGTGATGTCACGACTGTGTCACATGTACAGGACACAAAACAACAGAATAAATCAATCAATCAATAAAGACAGAGATTATTTAAATGACTAAATAAACTCATGTTGGTGATGGAAAGATGATTTCTGTTTTTTTTTATACATGTACTGAAACATTTATGTGTTTATTTATACCTCGGTCATTAGGCCCCGCCCCCTGCGTAGGCCACGCCCCCTTCACGGCTCAGTGACTTAACTGATAGATGTTGGACTTTAATCTGGTGAAGCTGTTTTCAATAGTTTTAGTGTATTTCAGATGATTAAGTCTTCTTCTTTTCTAATTTATTATCAAATATTAATACTAACTGCCAGACAATGACAACTGACAACAACGTCGGGGTCGTAGTAGAGAACAAACTTTGACCTTTATTATTACAACTCGGCTCCTCGCTCAGTGAACAGAGTGACTCCTCCTGTCCGTCACCGACGATCTGTGATCCAGGGCAGCTGTCGGTCGGTCTCGTGCCCCCTGCTGGTCACCATGGTCACACTCAGCTGTCACTCAACCCAGAGTCATCGACACCGCGAAGCGAAATCACAGTGGAACCTCCGGGGCTTCCGTAGAAACAAATTCAGCCTCCATTCCGCTGTTGTTGTTGTTTTAGATATAACTGTAGATTACTTTTAAAGTAACATTGCAGAGTTTTTCGGTCTTAAAATAATGTTTCCAGACTCAGTGCAATGGTAGAAAAATGGTTAATAGGATGAATGGAGCTGCCGCCGCGAGCTGAGCGGGGTCACGTAGGCTGAAACCGCACTATGTAACTTCCCTGCACGGGTACGAAACACTGCCCAGACGATAGCGCTTTTCAACCAGATGGTGGGAGCACTGAGCTGAAACTCTGCAATGTTGCTTTAATTGTCGTTTTAAAAAAAACAAAAAAAACACACACCTTGCAGTTAATGTTTTACGAAATCTCTCTTTGAAAACAACCAAATGGAAAATGATTTAATTTTGTTTGTACAACTTATTTTTTAGGTAAATTTCATATCCAAAAAACAAATTTTACACGTTTTTTTGAAGGAACTTTATCGATACAAATGTACTAGAAAGGCCTTTAAAACAAACTTTATTTTGGAAAAAAAAATGTATTTGTATTTAATGAATGATTTTCTTTACATCGATACATCATTATACATGATACTCTTTACTCTATCTACTCTTTGTATACTTTTATTTATTTTTTCTTCCCCTGGCTCAACAGTATTGTTATGTATATAATTGTTAATAAAGAAATTTCTGTGACAATGATCAGAATAATAAATAGGCTAACAACAGAGATAAATAAAACATACTACATGTTTACATTCTTCTTCTTGTTGTCGTTGTTTGAGTCTGGGACCTCGAAGAATAATTCATGAATAGCATCAGATTATAGTGATTATTACATGATTACGTGTCTAGACTTGTATTTTGGGAACATTTTGAATGAAGGACTTTTATTTTGTAAGGAACAGGAACAAAGTGATGAAGAGACCATCTTTAGTTTATTGTGATTAAACACAGATCAGAATCATTATTTAAACACACACACATATATATATATATATATATAATATAATATATGTTCTCTACAGATTTAGCTTGAGTTGTTACAACGTGGACAACGTGTCGTTAACGTCACATCGAGCGTCTGTAAAACAATTAGTGCAATTTACAGTGAAACTAAAAAAATATACGAATCATCATCTATTGAAAAAACTTTAAACTTCAGGTAGAAACTGAACCAGCAAAACAACTCAGTGACTTCTGGAGGCACGTTAGCAGGAAGCACATTAACACACACACACACACACACGCTGAGGGTGTGTCGATGAGGCACTAGGACCACCTGGTGTTCCTGAGGGGCGGGGCTTAACTCCGACAGGTAGGTGAGTCTGATGCTACGAGGCACGACGGACACAGAAGCAGAAACGTCACGTTAAAAAGCTGAAGCTCAAAGTTTAACATTCGACAAAACGTTGAGTTTGTGGCGTCGGTGAAAAGTTTATCGACGAATCAACGCTCAGATGCAAAGAAAAAAGGCTTTTAATGTAAAACTCTGCTGGACCGGGAACTGGACCGGGACCTGGACCTGGACCTGGACCAACATGAGGAAGCTCCGACACACAGCATCATCTCCAGCAGCAGCTCAGAGCTTCTCATTCAGCTGAGGATTCATTCACTCTTTATCATTAATCATCTATAATCAATAATTAATTAATTATCCTTCTTACATCACAGTGGAGCCAGTCGGTTTATTCTGCGGGTGTTTGAGCACCAGTGTTGTTTCTTTTCTTTCCTTTTCACCACCATTGCTCCGCCCCTTTAACACCTGACCTTTCAGAATAAAAGCCTGCTGAGCTGAAACACCAGCTTCAGCGCCCGTTGTGCTTCTTTTTTTCCCGTGAGAGACGCTGAAACGTTCTGCATCTTTCAGCTCAGGAAGGAGCTTCTCTGGACTTAAACTTCAGCTCACATCAACATCATGCATCGCCTCCAAAATAAGAGCACGCTGCTTCTTCCTTCCCGACTAGCTAGCTATCATACTGGTTGTATGATCTCCAAATAGCCCCTAAGTACTTTAACTGCAGTAGGAGACTCTCTGCACTCCTCCCGTTAGCAACGCCAGCCCATAATAGCAGTGTTGTGAACAGAGCCGTTAGGCCGTGAAAATAGGCCGTTTCTTTGGGTCCATTCACAACACTGTATGTTGTAAATCTCTGTGCAGGGCTATTATGGGCTGGCGTTGCTAACGGGAGGAGTGCAGAGACTCTTCTACTGCAGTTAAAGTACTTAAGGGCTATTTGGAGATCATACAACCACACTTTAAAAACATGGTACTATCCCTTTAATTAATTACACGTTAATTAATTACACTTCAACAGCTGATTGATGGTCAAATAGCTCAATGACATCAGCAGCAGGGGGCGGAGCCACCAATTAAAAACCTTAATTAGCAGCTGAGGAAACGCCTACAGATACGACTGATCCACCGACCTGACGACGAGTCTGGGTTTTACTGACACAGAGTGAGAAGCTGGCGATGCAGAGACGGAGCAGCAACAGTGTAAACCAGAGGTTGTGTTTGTGCGACGTAGTGGAGCTGCACCACAGAGTCATGTACTAATAACAACACACTGACAGGATGTGATTCCTGTTCACACACACACACACACACACACACACACACACACACAGTGAACAGCGTAGCTACGTGAAGCTCAGCAGTTGATTCTCATGAACAGTTCAAGCCACCGATGATCAGCACTCGACCTCTGAAACAGGACGCGAGGTCGAAAACACGGGGAAGAAGCAGCTGAACATCCAAACATCACGACTGAACAAACTGGTCAACTGTTAAAAAGGCGGGAAATCACCAACCGATGATCTAATCCGATCAGTGTTAGCTGCAAAATAAACTAAAAAATTGTTCTTAAACATTTTCTCCTCAAATTAAAATGTTTTCCCTCCAACAGACTGAGTTCAGAACCACATTTCATCTGTTTTGTTTCTCTAATTCATTTGTTTAATCAGTTTTGGCCAAATTGTCTCTTAGCAACCTGACAGCTAACTAGCCTAGTTAGCACGCTAGCACTGCTAGTTTAGCTCTTTGTTCACCCATAAATTATCATTTCAGTTTAGTAATGTCTAGTTCTATATCTGGTTTTCTAACTTGTTTTCAGTGTCTGCTGCTGTTTTTAACCACAGCACCACATTTCAGTATATTTAGGCTACTCTTTAATAAGCTAGCTCGTAGCCTAGCCTAGCCAAGCAGCTAGCTCAAGAAGTGTAATATAGTTTTTTAGCCGCTTAGCTCAAGTTTCTTGCACTAACTGCATCACACTAACTATTGTCACATGTTCCCACATTTTAGAAAATCGATTTCCTCAGATGAATTAATGTGTTTATTTCACCTGAAACAGTTTTTGTTTGGCAATCTGGAATGCTAACCCGCTACTGCTGCAAACTGTCAAACAGGTAGGCTAGATTACATTTACATTTATAGCATATCAACTATCAATATTCACTTACTTAAATTAATTTAACTTGATAATAGCTAACCATAGCAGCTAGCTCACTGGGTGATATAGTTTTCCAGTTTCTGGTGCTAACTGTACATTGACTCTGATGGATTTCCCTCCATATACCTGTTAACAGTTTAAATGTTGTCAGAAAAAACAGCCTTTACACAGCTAACGTGGCTAGTTTGTGCAGCTTGTTGTTTTTCTACGTTAAAGTGCTGCTGTTGAACATTTTCTGGTGTGAATGAGGCCTCGGCTAAAAAAAACTGTTGTTTGTGTTCTTTTGTGTTGTAGGCTAAAAAGATATTTAACACGAAATGCACTTCAGATTCAACAGCACAACAGAAGGCTAACGGCTAACCGGGGAAGACACGAGGAAGAAAAGAATTAGCTGTGTGGACGTTAGCATAACCTGAAAACACAGTGTAACGCTACAGCAACAGTTTCTATTGTAGGCAACAGGAAGACTGTACAACACCTTTACCTACAGGACGCCGAGCACCGTCACAACAACACTGGCTGTGGACATCAAACAGATGTTAATAGTATCTAATATACTGTGTAATACACTTTGCACAAATAAATCTAAGTAAGTCGATCATTTTAATACATTTTGAAGCCTGCGTTAACAGCACTGACGGCCAGTCTACAGACTGATACTAATGACGCGCTAACGTATGGAGCTGCATTTGTGTCTTTATTATTCAATCCAAAAAAAGTTGATTCAAACTAAATATTTTCACTTAAAAAAAAAAAATTCAATTAAAAAAAGTGTTTGAATGCAAAAAAAAAAATTTTAGACCCAAAAAATTGCATTTTAACCCTTTTTTTTCTTTGATTGAAAATGTTTTGTTGGTTTTTTTTTATTGAGATATTTGATTGAAAATATTTTTTTTGTTTAAATCAACTTTCTTTTTGATTGAATTATAAAGACACAAATATCCAACCCATAATATGGCCCTTTGCGCTTTTATTTTGGTGTTTATACTTGGCGTCAGGTTGAAGGCATACAGTTTAATCCAAAAATATATTTTCAATCAAATAATAACTCACCTCAATCAAAAAAAAAAACAGTGCTTGAATACAGTTTTTTGGGTCTCAAATATCTTCTTTTCTTTGAGTGAAATGTTTCTTTCTTGATTGAAGTGAAGTTTGTTTTGATTGAAAGACAAAGACACAAATGTAGCTCCATACGACAGTCAGTCAGCTTCACACACTCACACTGTCGTCTTCCACATCGACCCGTTGACTGCACACTCGACAGTGGTCACCGTGGTTTCAGAGTTCGCTCATTAGCGACATTAACAACGTTCAGAAACCTGTAGTTACCGAGGGGTTTCACACCGAGCAGAGGAAACATGGCCGCCGTCTCCGTCTCCAGGTTTCTTCTTCTCGCCTGCAGACCGACGTCATCGTCGCGTCATAGCTGCACAATGTTCCTCACAACTACAGTTTAACAACACGTCACTGATACTGTACAAACACAGTCACCTGTCGGGGGTGGGGGGTCGTCACACCTCCTCCTCCTCCCCCTCCTCCTCAGTCTGAACCCGTCAGACTCCGTCCTCTCAGTAAACAGGGTTAGCTGCTAATGTTAGCTGTGGTTAAGGTTCTGGAGCTACGTGTGGAAACCTGATCCCATCTCACGCTTCCGGTCTCTTCCCGCCACCGTCGCCACCATGTCGTCATGGCTACGAAGCTACATGAGGGAAGTGACGGCTGGCTGCTCACAGCGGCCACGCCTCCTCCTCCTCCTCCTCCTCCTCCTCGGCTGCGGCAGGAAGCAGGTAAAGGGCAGTACAACCGTGTCCAGGTGAGACGCTCAGTGTCCTCCTCCGTCTCTGGAGGACGGACTCTCCGGGCGTCCGTCCTTCACTCCGGCCGAGGACTTCTTCTGCTTCTGCTTGGACTTCCTCAGCATGTGGACCTTCAGACAGACAGAGACAGAGACTCAGGTAGACACACAGCTGACCTGGGGACAGCTGAACCACAGCCGAGTCCCACCTGAGGACAGAGACAGAGACTGGTGGTCTGGTCATGATTCGATTCACGATTTTTTGTTCGCGGTTTCGATTTTTCATTTTCAAAAATGGTTTACAGACAAATTATGAGCTGATGAAATGATCTTTTATTCATTAGAGAAAGATAGTCTGAAAATTCACCTTTCATTTAGATGCACATCACCATTTATCACCTTTTATCACAAGTAAAACTGGTCTTCAGTCGTTCAATTAAAAAAAAGCGAATCGTTTATAAACCAATTTCATTGGTCGATTGGTCTGAGAAATCAATATGACTGAACCGTGTATGAAAGGTTGGAGGGCTTTTAATTTGAAGGGCCACATACAGGAAGTCGTTGTGTTGTACCTTGGGTCCTGCAGCAGAGATGATGATGTGTCCCGGCGGTTGGATCCAGGGTTCTCCGTCCACCTGGACAGGAATGGGTTTACTGACCGTCAGCCGGATGTAGTTCCCTTGAGCGATGCGGATCCCTGAGCGCAGCCCGCTCTGCACCTGGCCCTGCACGCACGCACACACGCACACGCACACACACGCACGCACACACATGCACACACACGCGCACGTGAACAACGCAGGAAATCGAACCTGGTCCATAAACTTTAAAGTCTCAGAGTCGCCGGAAAAACAAGATCGACTCAACATGCGGCAGATTTGGTGTAAAGAAGACGTGTTGTCACGACTACCACATCTTTGTTTACATTCAAAAACATCTTGTTGTCATGGCGACGTGTTGTGCATGTGGATTTCTGTGTGTGTGTGTGTGTGAATGTTTATCAAACAAACAAACAAACAAACGGTCCTCACCATGTGGACGACCCCCGTCACCCCGACCACCTCCAGCAGACCGTCATCGATGCTCGGTTTCCCATGGCAACCGTCGACCTCCGACCCCCAGAGGTCAGCACCTGAACCCCAGCTACACACACACACACACACACACACACACAGATCTCATCAGTGTTGGTTGGTGGTAAACTGTTCATACTGGTATCACACAGACCAGTGGTTCTCAACGTGGGGCCCGGGGCCCCCTAGTGGTCCTTCAGAGACCTGAAGGGGGTCCCCAACTTATTTCTAGGAATTTTACCACTTTTTTATGGAAAATTTTTACTTTCTTATTTGGAACATCTTTTTATGAGAAATTTTACCACAAGTTTTTTTTTATTTTACCACTTTTTCTAGATTTAAAAAAAAAACTTTTTTGTTTTGGAATTTTAGCACTTTTTTCTAGAAATTTTTTACTTTCTTATTTTGAACATCTTTTTATGAGAAATTTTACCACTTTTCTTTTTTAGAACATTTTTTTGGGAGAATTTTTACCATTTCTTCCTAGAAATGTTTAAATGTTTTTGGAGAAATTGGACCACTTTTTTTCTAGAAAATTTTTTGTTTTTTAAATTTTACCAGTTTTTTCTAGAAAATTTTTACTTTCTTATTTGGAACATCTTTTTATGAGAAATTTTTACCACTTTTTTTTTTTTAGAACATTTTTAGGTTTTTTTTCTGAATTTTTACCACTTCTTCCTAGAAATGTTGAAATGATTTTGGAGAAATTGGACCACTTTTTTCTAGAATTTTTTATTTATTTAATTTTACCACTTTTTTCTAGAAAACTTTTACTTTCTTATTTTGAACATCTTTTTAGATAAAATTTTACCCACCTACTCTAGATTTTTTTTTTAAAAGGTTTTTGTTTCAGACATTTTACCACTTTTTTCTAAAAAAGTTTTACAATTTTATTTTTATTTTTTTATTTTTTTTTTGAAACTTTCTTTTTATTAAGTTTTCAATTATTTTTTCCAACAGTAAAAGACAAACAAGAAAACATTTTTTGACAAGGTTTACATAAGGCATACATTAGAGCAAATGGGGTTGTGTTTCACACAGACAGTGAGTTACACGTTTGAGAATATAAAGTCCACTTTTCCCAGTATTTAGTAAACTGTTCAGCTCGTAGTCTTAGAACAAAGGTCAGTTTTTCCATGCACTGTATTTCGTTTACAATGGTGATCCAGTCATTCTTCGATGGCACATTCGCCTGCAGCCACTTCCGCGTTTTTTTTGCTTGCAGCCAAAAGCACTTTGTACAGATAGTTGTCCTGAGCCATAAGTCCAACTGGGAATTTTCCCAGGTACAACGTGATGAAAGAAAAATCAACTTTTAAACCAAAGATTGACTTTCTCGCCAATAAGGTTGGATAAAAGCCCAGAATACATTGATTTGTTCCAGCATTTATCCTGTCCCTGGAAACCCTTGTTTAAATTTCAATTTAGGAGTGACAAAAATTTTATTATGTTCTTCCAGCAAAACTCACGCCATGCTTTTGGTGGTTTTGGTTTGACTTTCCCAAACAGATTTCCAAACATCCTCAGTTATCTCCAGGCCAGACTCCGCCTCCCACTTTTGCTTAACCTGGATTGTAGAATGGTTCTTGGAGTTTTGTAGTTTTTTGTAAATTTGTGAAATCAAATGTTTACTGTCTTTAGCATTATACGCATCAATAAATATACTGATCAGGTTGACATCCTTATTATCCGTTAGTTTGATTTCCTTATTGAAGTAATCTCTGACCTGGAAATATCTGAACATATCCTCTCTTCCCAGTCTATATGATTTACAGATATGGGCAAAAGACTGTAGGCCATCATTATCAGTTATAGTGCAATAGGCGGTAATACCATTACGTGTCCACTGCCTAAATCGGTTGTCTAGAAGTGATGGTATAAATTCTGGGTCATATGACACCCATTTCAATATTTTTGCATGCTTCTCAAGTTGGAGTTTTTTACAGGTGTTAAACCACACCTTAAGAGCAGCCCTGGTCCAGCAATTTAGTTTATCCAGGTGAGGATCATGGTGTTGGCTATTACCCAATAAAGCCTGTGTTGGTGTTTCAGATTGCTTTAACTCCAAGTCTTTCCATATAGCCGAGTAGTTTGGATTACACCAACAGACTAGTGGTCTTAGCTGGGCAGCAATATAATAGTCCTCCACACATGGTAGAGAGAGCCCCCCCTCATCCTTAGGTAACTGCAAGGTCTTGTATTTGATCCGGGGCCTCTTACTGTTCCAGACAAATCTGGATATCATTCTATTCCATTCTCTAAAATCTTTAGGGGGGATCTCTATAGGAAGTGACTGGAACAAATACAGTAGCCGGGGAAGGACATTCATTTTTATAGTTTCAATTCTGTTAGACATGTCTAGAGGTAGGGCAGTCCATCTATCTAGATCCGCTCTAATAGTCTTGATAACTGGATCATAGTTAGTCTTATATATTTTGGTTATGTCTTTTGGGATCCAAACTCCTAAATATTTAATGGCAGGGGCATCCCATTTAAAATCAAACCTGCCTTTCAAGTCAGCGTTCGGTGTGAAATTATATGTAAGTATCTGGGTCTTATGCGTATTCAATTTATACCCAGAATAAAGCAACAGTCTCAAAAGAGACATCAGCTTTGGTATACTTCTCTGTGAGTCAGTTAAAGTGAGCAATGTGCAAAACAGACTTATCTTATATTCACTATCTCCAAATGAAATGCCTTTGATCTATCCTCCCTTATTGCCTGAGCCAAGGGCTCTATTTAGTGGACACCCTGACGAAACCTCTCTCTAACTTAATGGATTGGGATAGGTGACCATTGATTCTTATTCTGGCAGTGGGGTTTAAAAAGCGATCTAATACACTGTACAGATTTTTCATTAAAGCCAAAACGATGCAATGTTTGGTAGAGAAAGCTGAAGAAACTGCATCTAGACTAAAACTAATTTTCC
This sequence comes from Decapterus maruadsi, assembly GCA_030347415.2. Lineage (NCBI taxonomy): Eukaryota > Metazoa > Chordata > Actinopteri > Carangiformes > Carangidae > Decapterus > Decapterus maruadsi. Next base: position 11,898,715 of record CM064903.1, read on the forward strand.
CTTAATCACATAGTCTACCACATGGAGCGTTCGTCTAATATTGTCCTGAGTCTGTCTTTCTCGGACAAATCCTGTTTGAAATCATTTCAGAGACAATATTTTCTATCCTTTTGGCCATAATTGAGGCAAATAGTTTATAGTCCGTATTCAGAATGGATATCGGCCTATATGAACTACATTCTCCCTTGTCTTTTCCCTCCTTAGGAATTATTGATATTACTGCCTCGCTCCAAGATTTGGGCATCTGGCCTTCCTTAAGGGTGTGATTAAAACATCTAAGAAGAAGGGGCATCATCTCAATTTTGAATGTTTTGTACCATTCACTAACATATCCATCTGACCCTGGTGTTTTGTTGGCCTTTAGTCGAGAAATAGCGCCACCCAGTTCAGCAGTTGTTATCTCAGCTGTCAGTGCATTATTTTGATGTTCTCCTATTGAGGGAAGATCCAGAGACTTCAGGAAGTCATCAATTACAGAGTCATCAGCTCTATCAGGTTGAGTATATAAGTCTTTATAGTAGGCTTCAAAGGCTTGTTGAATGTCTTCTAGCTTATGGCAGACTTTGTTGTTTTTTGGGTTTCTTATTTTGTAAACTGTTCTTTCTGCTTGTTGTTTACGTAATCTCCAAGACAGAAGCTTCATAGCCTTGTCCACCGTTTCATAATATTTTTGTTTAGTAAACCTCATTTTCTTCTCATTTTCTTCATCATAAATCTGATTAATTTCTTGTTTAATACACTTTAGTTGGGCCCATGTTTGTGCAATGTTGAGTTTCAAGATTCTTCAGTTTAGACTGTAGCTCTGCTAAGTGTTTTTGTTTCTCCTTTTTCCTGTGGGACAAAGGCTATGAGTTTACCCATCCGCCTTCCAGGCATCCCACAGTACATTTGGTGATACTGTTCCATTATCATTATTTACCAAGTATTCTTTTAATTGTTCTTGTATATATTCCTTACAAACTCTATCATTCAACAAGTTAGTATTGAGCCTCCACAGAGTATTCTTCCTTTTATTATTTAGATGTAGAGAGAGGTATACTCCTGAATGATCTGACACATCTCTGACTCCTATTTTACATTCACTTATTCTATGTCTTTCAGCATTAGAGATAAAAAAATAATCCAATCTGGAATATTCAGCGTGACTAGGGGAGTAGTAAGTAAATTGTTTTTCTGTGGGGTGAAGATCCCTCCATATATCTATCATGCCAAATTCCCTAAGCATTTTCCGCATGAATATTGAGTTTTGATTTCTCCTCTTGTTTAAATTTGTTGAGTCAAGCTTGGGTTGCAATTGAATATTCAAATCACCACCACAGATTAAAGTACCTGATGACTCTTGGGCTAGTAAATCAAATATTTTTTTAATAAATGACCTGTCATGCCCTGGTGGCATATATACATTTAACAATGTGACCTCTTTGAGATCAATCTTGCCTTTGACTAATATATAGCGACCCTCCTTATCTTTAATTTGGGAGGTTAGTTGGAATTGTATCTTATTTGAGAATAGAATCGCTACTCCCCTTTTACGTCCGGATTTGTGGGAGGAGTAGAATGTATTAGTGAACCCCATTTTTTTTAATTTTTCATGCTCTGAGTCAGAAAGATGTGTCTCTTGCCAGAAAGCCACTTGAATATGTTCCCTTTTAATTTTAGCAATAACTTTGCTCCTTTTCACTGGGTTGTGTAACCCATTCACATTAAGTGTTATTATCTTATATTCCTGAAAGTCCATTTGCTTTGTTTCCTTTTGTCAGTAATAGCCTGTTGCAACCTGTAACACTTTACCCTTGAACTTGGGTAGGAACAACTATGGAGATGTGAATACAGAACATAGTAAGTAAACAACAAATTGACTTCCACTGTTAAAGAGAATACATACTCTTTAAAATTGAGGGGAAAGCCTGTTTGAACAAAAGGGCCCCTCTTTGTGGTTACAAAAGTTACTTCAGCTGGCATAGTACTACCATGGCAGTCTTTCTAACAGACCTCTCTCCCATTTTCAATTGGCCTGCTTAACTCAAGCTAAAAGTCAGTCTTTCATCAACGTGAGCAGGAGAAAATAAAAGGAATTTTAAAAATAAAAATAAAAATCAGGCAGGAGGGGGAGAGATAAAGTATTATGAGTCATTTTGTTAATTATCAATTCACCTGGTGGAGCTGAGGGAGATCAAACACATTCAGAACCTGGCGTTAGGGTCAGGTCTCCTGGGAGTCAGAACCAGCTTCTCTCGTATCAGCTCCGGGTGGAATCCTCGTTGACGATGCTTGTCCTTGACCCTCTCCCACGCTGCGGTGCGAGGCTCCGGGGCTGGACCTGGCTCATTTAGGTCGATGGGGAATCCCCTTTTCCGAGGTCGTCAGACCTTGAGCTTAGCAGGTGGGGGGTCTGGAACCAGCACGCCCTTCTCTTTCAGCACTCTCCTTATTCCTGCGTATTCCCTCCTCTTCTTAACTACCTCCGTCTGGTGGTCAAAATAAACTGGCCTTTGTAAAAACCTCCTTCTTCTTCCAAGCAGACGAGAGGATCAGTTCCTTGGTTTTATACTCGTGAAAGTTTATTATTATGGAACGCGGCGGAGCCTCCCGTGGTGGTCGCGGTGCCAGGGCTCTGTGGCAGCGCTGTATTTTCAGATCGAGCCAGACCGGGGGTGGCCAGCTCTGACTTTAATAGTTTGGCCACAAAGTCCATCATATTGTTTTCTTCCTCACCTTCAGGTATTCCGTAAATCGGATATTGTTTCACCGGGCCTCCAGATCTGTCATTTTCGTTTGCAGGGATTCCTGTTTTTGCTGCATTTGTCGGAGCAGGTCGAGGTGCGTCCAGCTCGCTCGGCTTCCACTCAAGTCTCCCCTGATATCTCCCAGGGCCTGGTTAATCTCGTCTCGGAGTTCAGTCAGCTCCTTCTTCACGTCCTCAGTGTAGACCGGAATGAGTGCAGCTCACTTTTTACAGGAGCGCATTGCCTTGATCTCAGTGTGAATGCTAGCTAGGTCAGTCGCATCTAGTCCAGCCGGGCTAGGCGAGGTAGCATTAGCGTGGCCTCCGCCGATGCTTTATCATATTTTCCGGATCTTGTATTCATTTTACTTTTAGCTTTGCTGGTTTCGTCCCCTTCCTTTGTTTAACAACTATAATAACACACTAAAGCACTTGAATCTGGGGAAATAATCTATGTTTTGGGGAGAGCGTTAGGTCAGCCTGCCATCTTGTCGACGCGCCCACCGGAAGTCTTATTTTTATTTTGAACATTTTTTCCAGACATTTCTCTATAATATTTCCAAAATTCATGCCATTGGCCCTAATTTAAAAGTATAAAAAAGTAATGTCCTCCGTCTCAGAACAAATATTTGTGTATTTCTGGTGTTTTGTCCAATGGGGGTCCGTGGTCTAATTTCTGTCAGTTTAGGGTCCTTGATGTACAAAAGGTTGAGAACCACTGACATAGACCGATGCTTCTCTAACTGTTTTACATCAAGGACCTAAACTTACACAACTTAGACCACGGACCCCCATTGGACAAAACACCAGAAATACACAAACAATCAATGTATGTTTAAATTAGGCTACATTTTTGAAAGATTATGGAGAGATTTCTGGAAAAATGTGGTAAAATTTCTCAAAACAATTCTAGGGGGAAAAAAAGTCAAACAATTAAAAAAGTGATTAAATTTCTGAAAATGTGTGTGTGTCAGTGTGTGTGCTCCACCTGGGGATGTTGAGGAAGATGAGCCCCTCGATGCTGGGCAGCGCCACCGTGTGCGTGTCCACCTGCAGCGTCAGCTCCTTGTGCAGACTCCTGCTGTAGCTGATCTTCTGCAGACCCATCTTCACATACACGCCCTTGTTATGGAACCTGGGGGGGGCGGAGGGGGGGGGGGGTTAGTTGTTATAGGCAGAGGAGGAGCAGGAGGAGAGAGGAGCAGCAGCAGGAGGAGGAGGTGCGGTCGGTACCTGCTGGTGAACTTGTCTGGTTCTCCTTCTCTGGCCAGGTGGAAGTCCAGACTGAGCTCAGCGTCGATACCGAGTCCAAAGTAGTTGTTCATCTGGACGATCTGAGGAGACACGGACCGGGTTACTGAGGACCAGGACCAGGACCAGGACCGGTTTCTGGTTCTGGTTCTGGGGTGTTCTCATGTGGTTGTGCTCCCATTAGAACCAGAACCAGAACCAGAACCAGAACCAGAACCAGAACCAGTACCGGAACCAATCTCTGGTCTGGTTCTGGTTCTGGTTCTGGTGCGGTCCATGTGGACGCGGTCCAGACCTTGGGCGGCTCCAGGAAGTGGTTTTCCTCGCCGTCCTCTGACAGGTCCTGTGCGTCCAGCAGGATGGTCCAGCGGTCCATCAGGACCTCGTCCGCCTCGTCCACCGCCACCAGGACGTGGTGCGGGTCCTCGCCGCCGTAGCCTGGCCCCCAGCGCAGCACCCGCGCCAGGTCGTTACCTAGGAGATGGGACGGACATCAGCACCCGCCCACCACCACGCCTGTCCGTCAGACGGAGGGGGCGGAGCCTGTCTCACCTGTCCCCAGGGGGACGATGCCGATCGGCGGCTCCCTGCAGACCAGCTGGTGGCGAACCGCCTCCAGGACGCCGAGCACCCAGCCCACCGTCCCATCGCCGCCGCACACCAGGATCCTGAACCGGGACAGCTGCCGGAAGGTGTGCAGGCTGGGACAGGGGACAGAGGACAGAGGGACAGGTCAGAGGTCAGAGGTCAGAGGACAGAGGGACAGGTCAGAGGTCAGAGGTCAGAGGTCAGAGGACAGAGGGACAGGTCAGGTTCTAACAGCTGCAGTTCCCTCTTCTTCCTGTGGGGGCAGCAGCTCCAGCAGCAGCTCCATTGACCCCATGTTAAAACAGTTGAACTGTTGATTTAGCCCTCACCCGGGCAGCGGCCCCCCGTTGGAGATGTCAAAGACCTGGTGGGGGTTGAGGATCTTCCTGAAGCCGTAGAGCAGCTCTCGTCCCTTCAGACCTCCACTCTTAGGGTTGACGAAGACCAGCAGGGGACACACGTCTGGACCCAGACTGTGGACCTGAGACACAGAGACACGCACAGACAGTCAGGACAGGTGTGTGTGTCTGTGTGTGTGTGTGTGTGTGTGTCTGTGTGTGTGTGTGTGTGTGTGTGTGTGTGTGTGTGTGTGTGTGTGTTACCAGGATCTCCGGGACAACGAGGGACGTCAGCGTCCTGCTGTGGACGGTCGTGTCTTTAGCCAACATGTAGATCCTCTCTGCCTCAGAGAAACAGGAGATCTGCAGACCGACTGCACCTGAACGCACCACACACACATGGCCGTAAAGTTACATTCCGCCCTAAGTTGAACCCAGTGGTCTAACTCACCATGACACCGGGCAGAAAAAACTTTTTAAAAGAAATGTTACCACTTTTTTCTAGAAGTTTTTTTCGTTTTTGTTTTAGAAAAACATTTATTTTAAGGAATGTTACCACATTTTTCTAGAATTATTTATTTATTTATTTATTTTTAGAAATTTTACCACTTTTTTCCAGAAATTTCTCTACAACGTTTCCACAAATTCACACCATTGGCCCTAATTTGAACAAACATTGACTAAAAAAGTAACATTCTTCAATCTCAGAACAAATATTTGTGTGTCTGGTGTTTGCTTTAAAACGTTGTCCAATTTAGGGTCTGTGGTGTAAAATAGTTTGAGAAGTACTGTGTTAGACCATGGGTTAAACTTACAACGGAATAGCCCTTTAATATTTGGGTGGTTTCAATTCAATTCAGTTCATAACTTTATTGTCATTGACAACAACAACAAACCTTGGCTGGGGTAGAAGTGGCTGATGGAGACCAGGTGACCTGCAGAGACACAGGGGGGAGGGGTTAGATGACGTCATCGCAGCGAGGTGCGGCGGTGGTGATGATGTCACACTCACTCTTGGCGGTGAGCTGCTCCTGGATCAGCTGCTGGTACTCCTCTCTGCTCAGCAGGGGGGGCAGGCCTCCAATCAGCAGCCACACCTGCACAGGCTCCGCCCACTTCCTGTTCTCCACCACGTAGAACCGCGTCTGGTTCATCTGACGCAGCGACAGCTACGCACGCACACGCACACGCACACACGCCTGGTTACCTTTGTTATTGATTGATCTGTATTGATCTGTATCCGTCTGTTTTGATCTGTATTGATCTGTATCCGTCTGTATTGATCTGTATTGATCTGTATCGGTCTGTATCAATCTGTATTGATTTGTATCCGTCTGTATTGATCTGTATTGATCTGTATTGATCTCACCTTCCTGATCTCCTGCAGTTTGTCCAGAAGTTTCTCCTGAGGCGTCAGCGTCTGTCTCTGCACTGAGGGACAAACACAAGGTCACAACCTCCAGAGCTGCTGATTGGTTGGTTGATTGATTGATTGATTGATTGATTGATTGATTGATTGATTGATTGATTGATTGATTGATTGATTGATTGATTGATTGGTTGATTGATTGATTGGTTGATTGATCGATTGATGACAAATTATGGGATGCTTCATGTATCTCACCTTGTTTGCTGCTCATGCAGATCTCCACCAGACTGAAGCGGGACTCGTCCTCCTGAAACACACACACACACACACACACACACACACACACACACACACACACACAGACAGACACACACTCCGTGAGCAGCTGATCCTGCAGCGCTGCCTCACCTGTCCCGTCACTTCCTGGTTCTACCTTTCGGTCCAGTTCTCTGAGGACGGCGCTGAGGACGGACGCTGCCGTGGAGTCGCTGGAGACGGAGACGGAGACGGAGGCTGCACCACACCTGAGGACACACAACAACACACACACAGGTGAGACGTTCCTGAAGGACGTCCAACATGTGTGAGACGTGATGATGTCATCACCCCCCCTCACCTGGGCCAGCCGGCGTGCACCATGACGACCTCGGCATCCTGCGGCCTGGCCCTCAGCACCCAGGCCTCGCCCCCCCCCTCCCTCCTGTTGTCCGGGCCGCCGTTACGGTTCAGGATGTCGTCACCATGGAGATGCTGCGTCCCACCCACTTCCTGCAGCTCGAAGTCCTGAGGGTCGCCGGGCAGGAAGAAGGACCGGAGCGCCGCGTCCTGCAGGAGCACACGGGATGATGTCACTGTAGTACTCAGTAGTACTCTGTAGTAGTAGTATTATGCATATAGTTATGTATAGGCCTATAGCAGTAGTACTTTGTAGTACACTGTAGTACTCAGTGGTAGTAGTATTATGTATACAGCAGTAGTACTCAGTAGTACTGCGTCTCACCAGCAGTTCTTCGTTCTTGCTGCTTTTGCAGATCGACCTGAAGAAACCTCGTTTTATGGCGTCGTCGCCGTCGAACACCTTCACACACGGTTTACCTGAGACACACACACACACACAGTCAGGGTCTGGGTTACAGTGTGTGTGTGTGTGTGTGTGTGTGTGTGTGTGTGTGTGTGTGTGTGTGTGTGTGTGTGTGTGTGTGTGTGTGTGTGTGTGTGTGTGTGTGTGTGTGTGTGTGTGTGTGTGTGTGTGTGTGTGTGTGTGACTGACCTGACTCCGTCTGGACGTCTCGACTCACAGACGCTGACACGTCCACGTCATCGGACTGATCTGAAACATGGAGGTCAGAGGTCAGACTCTAACGTTTACGCCGTTAATGTCACAGCGTCGCGACTCGGCCCGTCTCAGTTCAGTTTAATCCGAAGGCTCCTCCAGATGCTTCCTTCCTTCCTTCCTTCCTCCCTCTGCCAGTTCTAGGAGGAAGCATCGCCGCTGTCCTTTGTGGCGTCCCGTATCCCAAGATGCTTTGCGCTCTGAGCAGGCTCTGCTGGCCGTGCGGCGAGGAGCGGAGGAACGCCACTTCCACATGTTTAATGTTAGGACGTTGTTTACGCAGTCATGATGATGCACCGAAGGCAAGAGCGTCTCCTGTAGCGACGGCGCCGCTGGACCGACTCTTCTTCTGTCACTTATTGTGTTGAGAAATAAAAGCTTTTCTCTTGACGTTTGTCTGAATCGTGTCACGGAGCAGCATGAATAAATGAAGGGATGAATATTAAATGAATGAATGAACAGCTGAGGTCACAGGGTTCAACATCTGGACTGATCCATTTAAACCTTCACAGCAAACGTATACTGGTCCCAGCAGGTCCTGGTCTTCCTGGTCTTCCTGGTCCAGCTCTAACAGTGGAATACTTCTGGAAGTTTGTGGTTCCAGCTCTGACAACAACACAGTGTTCAACCTAATGATGATCTGTAAACACTAATGTAACACTGATGAAAGGGAAGTTAATGTGATGTTTATCTGTTGATTTCTGTAAACAAATATCAAAGTTCATGTGTTTGTAATAAACGCCCGTTCATAACACAACGTTACCACACAGAGTTGTTTTAGAGGGAAATACAGAGACTGTTGATGAACAACTGTCCCTGAAGGCAACGTGCATCAGTGGTTTTACATGAATTTCCCTCTAAAACAACTCTGTGTGAATGTGCAGGTCACAACTTGTCCACCAGAGCGTTGTGGAGTTGTTGGATTGTGTATTTGATGAGTTTGATGAGGGAAACCAAGAAATCCCATGAGCCTCCGTAGCGTAGCTCTGAGCAGCTCACGGCTCTGCTCCGCCGTTCTAAAAATAGCTTGCACCGACAATTAAAGGTAACAAACCTACTGCTATGACTATAGGGATTATGGTGATGGGACAATCTGACTAAATGTTGAACTGTCCCTTTAAGCTGCAGGTTTTTGTTTCTTCTTCTAAACTTCATGTTCAGTTTCACAGGAAATGAGACGAGTGTTTGTCAGAGCGTCAGCAGCAGGATGTGGTGTCGAGGTGTGTGTGTGTGTGTGTGTGTGTGTGTGTGTACCCTGCTCCACGCTGCAGCTCTCTGTGATGCGGTAACACTGCATCTTGCTGAAGTTCCTGGAGAGGAGGCGAACGCCGTCCGGAGGCAGGAACATGCAGCGAAGACGTCCCAGGGTGCACTCTGCTGGCAGGCCGGGGCAGCACGCCGCGTGGCTCTAACACACACACACACACACACAGAGTTAGCTACCGGCTAGGTGACATCACATCCTGAGGAGCGCTGTGATTGGTTCTCACCGTGATGCCGCACCACTCACACCTGACGCCCGTCATGATGTCAGAGGAGCCGCAGGAGCGTCGACACAGCTCGCACCGGGAGGTGGACGGCAGGTTTCCCTCCCGCCAGTGGTGCAGCAGCAGGTCCTGAGGCTGCAGAGGAGAGACTCATTTACATACTCATTACATATGCACACCGAGCCAGGCCCCGCCCACATCCACATCATTTACATACTCATTACATATTCATCACTAGTTTTCAGTAAATTTCCAGAAACTTTCCATGGTAAATTAAGCTGGGGAATTTTGGAAATATTCCAATTTATGGGAATTTTGGGGAATTAAGTGGAAATTGGGGGTAATTTAAACAAACTGTATCATATCCAAGGTAAATGTAAATATTTAGTTTTGTCATAAGCAGACGTCCATGCAAAACAATACAATTAAAAACATGTTAGTAGAACTTTATCAAGTTTTAAAGTAAATTTCTGATTTATTCCCGTTAATTCCCATGGAAAGTTTCCAACTTTGCAACCCTGTTTATCACACACACAGTGTTCCATTGACTGCTCTCTGGTGTTTAACTACAGAGGCTTCAGACGGATCTGATCAATAACTCTCAATCACACTGCTCACTGGTCTGACACACACACACTGTGGATCCTGTGTGTGTGTGTGTGTGTGTGTGTGTGTGTGTGTGTGTGTGTGTGTGTGTGTGTGTGTGTGTGTGTGTGTGTGTGTGTGTGTGTGTGTGTGTAATGAAGACGACCTCACCTGCTGCAGAGTCCCGTCCAGGTGACAGCTGCGACAGTCGGCGCAGGTGAAGGCAGCACAGTCAGCGTGCACGTGCAGCTCACACACTGAAACACACACACACACAGTGACAACCTGAGGAAGGTCAAAGGTCAAACATTAAAGATCTAAACAGTGAGTTTGGTCAAAGTTGTTGTGAAGAAACTCTTTGAGCAGAATGCAGAGAAAGAGTTAGTTCTGATTGGCTGGTAGCCACATCTGACCTGGATGATGTCATCTCTGAGGTCAGCAGGTCAACCTACAGAGATGACATCATCCAGGTCAGAGGTCAGACCCCGGACTCAGAGGGGAACAGCACTAGCCTATCAGAACTAACTCCTGGTGAAATGAGTTTCTAGATCTGGTTCTGGTTCTGGATCTGGTCTGACCTTCGCAGCGCAGCGCCGTGTGTCCCTCCGTCTGTTTCCTGCAGACGCCACAGAAGCGTTTCTTGGCGGCCGGACCGAAGCAGTGGGCCACGGGCACCTGGAGGGGGCGGAGCCAGACACACAGCTCAGCCAATCACAACGGATCAGTCCCAGCAGATGAGCCAATGAGCTGAGAGCTACAGACAGAGGGGGCGGAGTCACACAGGGACCGGGTGTATCCCTCCCCATCTGAAAGTAGTCCTGCTCCTTGATTCGTCTACTGTAACCATGACAACACTGATGCTGCGTCCACAGGATGATTGACAGCTTCAGGTGTGACGATGGAGGAGGATGCGTTTGTTTTACTCACCCTGACGACAGACGAGTTCACACAGGAACAAACTGAACGCAGCGACTTCAGACACTTCTCATGACACATCAGGTTACACACTGAGGGGGGGGGGGGCAGAGAGAGGAGAACATAAACACACCTTCACACCACAAACTGTACAATCCAACACAACACAACAAGACAAAACTAATTAAATGAACAGTCCATTTAATGATCAGTTAAAGGACAATTCCTGTCAAATTCCCCTCAGGCTGTATGTTCCTAACATCTCAGGTCTAACAGAAGGAATCTGAAGGTTTTGAGCGATGGAAACAACCTCAGCAGCACAACTTCAATCTGCTCCCATTCATTGTTGCCGTGGCAATGTGGGGACAGACCATAACTACCGCAAAACAGGAGACATTAAACTGAAAACCTTCTGTTAGACCTGAAATGATAGGAACATACAGCCTGAGGGGAATTTGCACGGAATCGTCCTTTAACAGCCTTTAGAACATCTGGATGTGATGCTGACCGAGATGACAGACCATAATAACTGACTGTCCTCCGACACAAAGCATCCATCCCTCTGCCAGACAGGTTCCTGTTGCCACGACAACCGGAGGAAGTAAATCACGACTTGACTGCAGCTCCAACACACACACGTTCACACCTCGGTGTTACTGGGCAGAGTGTGTGTGTGCATGTGTGTGTGTGTGTGTGTAACGGCAGCTGCAGGTTGGTCTGGTTCCTGGAGAACCAGTAGACCCGGTCTCAGTCCAGTCCAGACTAGTGATGTCATCACCATGACATGTTTTCACTACTAGCCACAATTCATTCATTAATGCTAAAGATTCAGAAATGAATAAACACTGTTTGTTTCCTCATTAAAAATAAACACAAATATTTGGTTTAGATGGCAATGACCTGAACATTTAAACCCGTTAAGAATTAGTCCGATATTAATAAATACTTTATGTTGTATAAACAATGAGTGACGTCATTATATTTGATCTGACACATTCATTAATGTACAGTAATCATCATAACACCGTGATTATTTCTCTGACAATAATCGCACCAAGAAAATGTAGAATCGTGACGTCACTAAAAACTAAACTCTTCAATCAGACTCTTCACCGAAACATCAACTTGTTTTACATCATTGTCAGTTTCAAGTAAAACCTGCTCCACGTTCAGATGTTTCTACTGATTTCAGTAAAAAGTGTCAAAAACAAACAGCTTTAATGTGATTTAACTAGAATTACAATTAGACTAGAAATAACCTGAGACTAAGATTATTGGATAGATTAGAGTTTTTGCAGTGTGTGTGTGTGTGTGTGTGTGTGTGTGTGTGTGTGTGTGTGTGTGTGTGTGTGTGTGTGTGTGTGTGTGTGTGTGTACCTTCACACAGGTAGCCCACCAGGCCCCAGATGAAGTCGCTGCAGCTGTGGCAGAAGGTGGGCTTGGTCAGGGTCACCCTCCGGAACCAGTGGCCCGGGGCGGAGCTCCGGTACCGGGGCCGGGTCTGCTTCACGGCCGCCGGGCTGGAGGTCCGGGTCTCCGCGGGGTCTGGGTCCGCCATGTCGGCCTGTGTGTCTGCTAACACCCCCCTCCCTCCACGGAGCTACTGCTCCATCTGCAGCCTCACACACCGGGAGGAGAACCGGACACCACGTCGGGATCCGCGCGAGCTTCGTGTTCCGGTGAACGTGACGTGACGCCAGGACTCATCACCCCCCACCCCACCCCACCGGCCGGAGCCAGCGGTGCTGCTGCCCGGACCAGGAGGCTCCTCGTCCGGCCGCGCGGTGCTGCTGCTCGGCCTCCTCCTCCCGGATCCTCCGCGGCTCGGTGGTCGCTGCTCCGCCCGGATCACAGCCCCTCCGCCCGGACCCAGCGGCGCCGTGTTCCGCCTGACTCCCGGAGCTCCCGACCCGCTGCAGACCGGGATCGGTACCAGATGAAGCGGGTCTGGAGCCGCGGAGCAGCCGGTCCACAGCGACCCTGGTCCCCGGGCCGGCAGCGGTGGTCGGGCTGGAGCTCCGTCAAACACCGCAGCAGCAGGAAGCTCCAACCAGGGACGGAGTCAGCAGAGAGCCGGTACCGGTACCGGGCTGGGGGGGTCGGTAAACACTGATCAACAAGTGTCTCAGAGGGGGGAGAGGAGGGGGGGCAGCTCTGCTCTCTGCTCTCACCAGATCCTTCTTCCTCCTCCGAGGATGATTCTGCTTCCGCGTCAGAGTCTCCGACACTGATTTACTCCTCCCCCTCCCTCCTTCCTCCTCCTCCTCTTCCTCCTCCTTCCTCCTCCTCTTCCTTCCTCCTCTTCCTCCCTCCTCCCTCCTCCCCCCTCCTTCCTCCTCATCAACGCTATTTTTTCCATCTCGACTTTTATTGACACAATCCAGCATTACAGACAAACTTCACAATGTTTCTGTCAACATGACGGAGCCAACAACCACCACCCAGATAATAGAATAAACAAAAACAACAAACACATTAAAATACACAGAGTTATTCTGGAATTAAAACAGTTCAACTTTCATAATCATAAGGCTTGTTTATTTTTTATCTGTTTTAAGGACTTTAAATAAACATCTCATTTGAAAAAAATTAAAAAGCGTGGTGTGCTGTTTGAAAATCTATGGATAAAATATTTCACCGAATAATGAAAGTGTTAAACAGCATACTGTTGACATTTAGGATCGGTGCTTGAACGTCCTATTTCTGAAAACATCCCTAAATACTATTGATACAATGACAATATACAATACAGAATACATGTTCAAGAGTTTCAATATCTAGGAAACAGAATTTACAGTTATTACATCCCACGAAGAATTCATTACGAGGGTGAATATCAGTTCAGATGTTAAAGGGGGTTTCTGTAGTTTTTGCAGAGAGAGGTGGTTCTGATCCCGATCCTCACCAACTCTAACGTCACACTCATTGTGAGTCAGCTGTCAAGATTGTGCTGGGGGGGGGTAGCCTAATGCTGTGTGTGTCAGAGGTCAGAGGTCAAAGGTCAGACAGAAGCCTAAAGCAGCCTGACCTGATGAGCTTCTTGTTCTCCCTCAGAGAACCAGCAGGGGGCGACGTCCGCTACACGTCCTCCATCAGTCTCACCTGGAGACACCTGGACCCATCTGGACCCACCTGGAGACACCTGGACACATCTGGACCCACCTGGACACATCTGGAGACACCTGGACCCACCTGGACACATCTGGAGACACCTGGACACATCTGGAGACACCTTCTGAACCAGAGCATCTTCAGGTGAACTTTGAGCTCCAGTGATACTGTAATGTTGTACTTCATGTGTTTGTCCAGATGTTTGATGGATGTGTCCAGATGTTTGATGGACGTGTCCAGATGTTTGATGGACGTGTCCAGATGTTTGATGGACGTGTCCAGATGTTTGATGGATGTGTCCAGATGTTTGATGGACGTGTCCAGATGTTTGATGGATGTGTCCAGATGTTTGATGGACGTGTCCAGATGTTTGATGGATGTGTCCAGATGTTTGATAGACGTGTCCAGATGTTTGATGGCTGACCTCCAAGATGCCACTGTGTTTTTAAACCATTGGACAATAAAGTCTTCTTAACCTGGACACATCTGGACATCTGTAGAGGTTCCACCACCTCACTGTTGTTGTTGTTGTTGTTGTTGTTGACCTGCACGTGTCTCTGGCTGAGTCATATAAAGGGAAATGTTATTAAATACGTTGAAATTATTGTAGGAACCTTTTTAATGTTGTGTAGGTATTTTACTTTTCCACAGGGGGGCAGTATTGTTTCAGTTGCTTTCTTTTACCCCAGCTGCTGCCCCATAGCCCCAGCAGCTGGAGTTGAGTGGTGGCGGGAGAAACACCGTAAACCTTTTGTTTTGTCAACTTACCTTTATCTTGTTGAAATAAACAGGAAACTCACCCAAAGAGATCACATTTCAACCTTTGTGTTTTTTATTCCCTCTGGAGTCAAGATCCATCCCATAATCCCAAAGCACGACCCGGTGACAGCTTTCCCTCATTCAGAGAAAAAACGTCAACACAACTGATATAATTATCAAATTAAATTAAACCAAGGCCTTTTGTGTGTCTGGTGAAAAACGTTCAAACCTGATACCAACTGGTTTCAACCGGAAATCAACATTGAAATTACATTTTGTGTTTGCTGGGTACTGTTGTACAGCAAGGCACTATATTATAATTATTATTATTATTAGGGCCGAGGAGAAGGTAGGCTACTCAGATATCACATAGTTTTTACAATAAACTTGAAGTGAATGAAACCGGAGAAGTGATGACGTCACAGCGGGTTTATTTTGAAAAGCTTCTCTCTTCTCCCCAACAGCAGCTCTTATTTTGAAGTTACACAGCAGCGGAAGTCGCGGTGTTTGTTTGAGTTGTTGAGCCGAGCGCGCGGCGGCAGGAGGGAAGGAGGGAGGGATCAGAAGGATCAGGAAGAGGAGAAGAAGGAGAGAAGAGGAGGAGGAGAGACGGAGCCGGAGGAGGAGGAAAAACAACAACAACAACAAGAGTGGAAGAAGAAACAGAAGATAAGAAGGAGAAATAGAAATAGAGAAGGAGAGGAAGAGGAGGAGGAGGACAGAGTGCCAGACAAACAGGATCCAGGTGTTTCGGAGGCCACGCCCCCTCCAGGTGAGCGCTCGTGCTGCTGCTGCAGGTTCAGACACGACCAGACCGACCGGGACATTCAGTCCTCAACTGACTGAAGTACCCCAACTACACTCTGTACTAGTACTGCACTGTGTACTAGTACTACACTGGAGTACTGCACTGTGACGTCACTGCTGCGATGTGACGTCATTGCTGCACGGCACTACCGCAGGACAGAGAAGTACTACAGCTCATCGGTACTATGTACAGGTACCGTTACACTACTGTAACTGTAACTGTGTGTGTGTGTGTGTGTGTGTGTGTGTGTGTGTGTGTGTGTGTGTGTGTGTGTGTGTGTGTGTGTGTGTGTGTGTGTGTGTGTGTGTGTGTGTGTCTACCGGCTCCGACAGGAAGTGATGAAACACTGCATTGTTTCAGAAAAGCTGCTTATAGTCAATGAGCCCATTCACACACACACACACACACACACACACACACACACACACACACACACACACACACACACACACACACACACACACACACACACCTGTATCTGAACTGATCCAAACAGAAAGTAGCATCAGTGAGACTAAACAGACGGTGCTAAAATGTTCATGAATGCAGTACTAACGCAGTACAAGTAGTAGTACTAGTAGGTAGTAGGATGAGGACAGAGGTTGGTCGGGTGCTGTCTCTACACAGTACTAACGTAGTACTAGTCGGTAGTAGGAGCAGCTCTCTGGTCTCATGAACCAATGTTACAACTGAACAAAGTGACGTAACAACAGAACAACAGGCTCCAGCTGCCATCGCCACCAGGTGCATTCTGGGAAACCTGTCAGCCCTCGTTATTGTTATTGTTAGTTTTATTGTTATTGTTATAATCATGTCATTGCCAAGACGATGGAGTCCTGGTCCTGGTTCTGTCCTCTGGATCTGGACCACGTTGTTGGACCGGGGGCGTGGATGGTTTTGGTTTTGCTCCTGTGGATCTGAGGAACTTCCTGTCATTATGTCTCATTATGGTCTGGTCTCCCCCCTGCACCCCCCCCCCCCCCACCCCCACCACCCCGTCCTCCTCCTCTTCTTCTCTGTTTTTCTGCAGCAGGATGAACGGAGGCGGAGCGGCAGGAAATCCCAGCGCTGCCTCGTCTCACTCACTTCCTGTCCACACAGACCAGGAGACCATGCAGCAGCACCCGGACCGGGGAGACCAGCAGAGACCAGGAGACCAGCAGGGACCAGGAGACCAGCAGAGACCAGGAGACCAGCAGAGACCAGGAGACCAGCAGAGACCAGGAGACCAGCAGGGACCAGGAGACCAGCAGAGACCAGGAGACCAGCAGGGACCAGGAGAGGAACCAGACTGGCTGGACTCCACTGAACAAATAAACCACCTGGAGCCTCCGACAGAAAACCAGAGACCTGTAGACTCTCCTGGTCCTCCAAGACCTGGTCCACCAGGTCCTCCTCCCATAGAGCAGCAGGTCCAGGGTCGTTCATCAGAACCAGAACCAGAACCACAACCAGGACCAGAACCAGAACCAGAACCAGATCGACATGAACAGACCCAGAGGATACCTGACCTGGGTCCTGGTCTGACAGATGGTTTAACTGTCCCCTCATCATCAGAGTCCAAACACCAGGACCACCAGGACCACCAGGACCCTCCTCCTCCTCCTGGAGACCAGCAGGACCTCCAGGACCCTCCTCCATCCCTGACCGAGACGTCCATCCTGGCCCCGCCCCCTGCCCCCACCACCATCGAGGCGTTCTGCGACCTGGCGGCCCCGGCGGCGGCCCCGTTGGGCCCCCGGGAGCCCAGACTGTGCGGGTTCCTGCAGAAGCAGGGGGGGCCGCTGAAGGCCTGGAAGCAGCGCTGGTTCACCTACGAGGAGAAGAAGAACCAGCTGTTCTACTACCGCACGCCGCAGGACGTCACGCCGCTGGGACACGTGGAGCTGAGCAGCGCCACCTTCACCTACCCGCTGAAGGCGCCTGAAGGCACCTTCCACATCAGGACGCCTGAACGCACCTTCATCCTCAAGGTAAGAGGCCGAGGAGACGGGAGGAGACGGGAGGAGACGGGAGGAGACGGGGGGAGACGGGTCCGTCACCTGTCACCTGGAAAGTGAGAAAAGGGTCAAATTTCCTGGAAACGGTTTTATCTGACGGTGACATCATCAGTGACATCATCAGCTCCAGAGCTCATGCTGCGTTCGATTGCACTCGGAACTCGGAAAGATCCTGGTCGGAAATTCCGACGTCCGAGGTAAATGTGTTTCATTGCGCAACCTCGGAAAACATGGCGGGCCACAGTAAGCTGATGTCTTTCGAGCATCATAAAGTTCTGCTGGGGAAGAACATGAGCTGCTGGGGGGAGAGAGAGAAAGAGAAACGCCACTTCTGCAACACACAGTCTTGAACGCACCAGAGAGGGGAATCCTGCAGGCGTCACAGCGAGCCGTGCAGATTCAACTCTTGCTGCGGTAGGTTGGAAAATAAATGGCCTAAATAAATAAATACCTCTCGCGGCGTGCGACGCCATATTGCTGTGACGTAATTCCGACCGACTCGGGCTGCTTGGATCCAACCCGAGTTCCCGAGTCGGAGTTCCGACTTCAAGGGCCGTTCTATTGCTTTTTTCCGAGTTGGAGGTCGGATCTTTCCGAGTTCCGAGTGCAATCGAACGCAGCATCAGTGTGACGTCTTCAGACTGAGGATTTATTTTCCTAAGATGAGCCCAGTGTTTTTGTGTTGTTCTGTGATACATTTGTCTTAATTTCTGAGCAAGATGTTATTTCATAAATGAGAGTGGGACGGGGCGACGTGTCTGTCAGCCTGGAACAGCTGGATGATCACATTAATGAAGAAAGTATCTATCTATGACATCATCATCCTGGATGTTTCAACCTACAGTTAGTCTCACTGTCATGGAGGAAGACGAGGGATTCTTCTCCTCTCCTGGAACCTGGACAGGTGACAGGTGGACTAACTGTCTTCATCTTCTCTTCTCTTCTCCCCCCCCCCCCCCCCCCCAGGCCGTGACCCAGGAGCTGATGCTCTATTGGCTGCTGCAGCTGCAGGTGAGACGATGGCAGCACAGACAGACGTCCACCTGTCCAGACAACAACAACACAGGTGAGACACACACCGGTTGGACTGGTTGGACTGGTCTACTGGACTCTGTTGGTTCTGGTTCTGGTTCAGATTCTCCTCCTCCTCCTTCTTCCTGCTCTAGAATGATGGTGCGTTCCAGGCAACCCGTAACTCGTATTTTTCCAACCTGTTCCTATGGTTACCCGTTAGAACGTTCAGTCAAACTGGTAACTTCCCACCTGTGAACTTGTACTAGTTCGACCTGCTCCCAGTTCCCAGTTAGTAACTCCTAACTCGTCTGGAACGCTACAAACTCCTAACTGGTGACTTGAAGTCGTGACTTACGGGTTCAAAAGCCTGGAACGCACCATAAGACACACCCAGTGATGATGTCACAGACTAGAATGAGACATGCCCACTGATGATGTCACAGACTAGAATAAGACACGCCCACTGATGATGTCACAGACTAGAATGAGACACGCCCACTGATGATGTCACAGACTAGAATGCGAGAGACACGCTTTTGTTTGGTTTGGTTCTATTTGGTTCTGATTGGCTCTGATTGGTTCTATTTGGTTCTGATTGGCTCTGATTGGTTCTATTTGGTTCTGATTGGCTCTGATTGGTTCTATTTGGCTCTGATTGGCTCTGATTGGTTCTATTTGGTTCTGATTGGTTCTGGTTGGTTCTGGTTTGTTCTGATTGGTTCTGTTTCCTGTCCGTCAGACGACTTCCTGCCGGTGTTGAAGAGTCCTCTGGGTCTGGTGGGGGAGGAGGCGGCCAACGTCCCGACGCAGCGGATGCCCCTCGCCAACATGTCACTCAAACACCCGCTCATCGAGCTGCAGTGAGTTCAACGTCAAGGTGGCGGCGGCGGCGGCGTGGAGGAGGGGGCGGGGCTTCACCATGTGTTTCCCATGATCCTCTCTGCTCACCAGCTGTTTCCTCTGTGCAGGAACTCGGTCCACAGTCTCAGGAAGAGGTCGTCTCAGGAGTGGAGCCAGAGTCTGTTCAGAGCAGAAGCTCCAACCTGGACTCAGCCGAGCGCCACCGACACCAGCAACACAAGTACACACTGTACACACTGTACACACTGTACACACTCTATACACACTGTATACACACAGTCACAGCACTAGTTCTATCTACACCAGTCACCAACAGCTGCTACTGACCACATTACTGATCTGGACTCTGTTGGTCTGGTTGACTCCTGATGCTCCGTCTCCCCTCCGTCTGTCCAGCCTCCAGGGATTCTGCAGAGCCTCCGAGCCCGTCCACCCCCGTCCCGTCGGCCGACCCGGCGGTCCCGGTGGTGGTCCCGACGGAGGACAGGAAGTCCGGCTCGGCTCTGTTTGAGGGTCGGAGCAGGAGGTCAAAGAGCCGCAGCTCGTCCACCCTGCCGTCCCTCCAGCGAGAGACGTCCTCGTCCTCGGAGCGGACGTCCCGCCTCCAGCAGGAGAAGCAGATGCTGATGGAGGAGGTCAAAGCCCAGAAGGTGACCTCATCATGTCTAGACCCGATCAGCGCCGTGGTCGTCGTTACATACAGAATGGAAATGTCGTCAAGACGCTTTATCTGACTCATCCACTGAAAATAGATCCTAGACTAGAATAAGACACGCCCACTGATGATGTCACAGAGTAGAATGAGACACGCCCACTGATGATGTCACAGGCTAGAATGAGACACGCCCACTGATGATGTCACAGACTAGAGTGGTGAGACACGCCCACTGATGATGTCACAGACTAGAATGAGACACGCCCACTGATGATGTCACAGACTAGAATGAGACACGCCCACTGATGATGTCACAGACTAGAGTGGTGAGACACGCCCACTGATGATGTCACAGACTAGAATGAGACACGCCCACTGATGATGTCACAGGCTAGAATGAGACACACCCACTGATGATGTCACAGGCTAGAATGAGACACGCCCACTGATGATGTCACAGACTAGAGTGAGACACGCCTGTCGCTACCCGATCTGCAACTCTACCCGATCTGTAACAAAACTGATCTGCGCATGCGCAGACCGGCCGCCATCTTGGACAGCTGCCCACGGCAACTCCACTGGGACAAACTTCATTTGGGCACTGCCCGATTTGCGTACAAGCGGAGGTCGAAATCTGCTTAAAGTCCTGTTAATTTACAATAAGGTACTGTGAAAATGATTTAAAAAAACAAAAACCGCGGACGTCCGTCACAAGACAGCCGCGGCAGACTCGTTTATTCAGTGAGGGTTGTGATTGTTTGTGGTTGTCACGGTGATGAGGCCGGCGAGAGTAAAGTCCGCCTCTGTTTCTGTTTTCTGAGTATCAAGATCCATACCACTACAACGAACCCTCAATTTACATTACTAATAAAGTTTGTCTTTAAAATATAAATAGATAAACCGTCTCTGGCGACGCACATAGGGCACAGAGATAGGGCAGTGATCCTAAGACCTAAGTCAATTCAACCAAGTTTGTCCAAGTGGAGTTGCCGTACGTGGCTGTCGCAGATCGGGTAGCATCACAGATCGGGTAGTGACAACGCCCACTGATTATGTCACAGGCTAGAATGAGACACGCCCACTGATGATGTCACAGACTAGAATGAGACACGCCCACTGATGATGTCACAGAGTAGAATGAGACACGCCCACTGATGATGTCACAGACTAGAGTGAAACACGCCCACTGATGATGTCACAGACTAGGATGAGACAGTTTCCTGTTTGACAGAAATCAGATGTGACCACCAGTTAACAAGATCAACACTTCACATAGTGATGATGAAGATGGTGATGATGGTGATGATGATGATGATGAAGATGATGGTGATGATGATGATGTGGTGGTCCCTCCAGGAGCTGGTCTGGATCCTCCATAAAGCCTTGGAGGCGGCTCAGCTGGAGAAACGAACGTGTGCTGAGTTTCTGGCGGAGAAGGGCGAGCAGGAGCGACTGGAGCTGCTGCGTCACCGCGAGCGCCAGGCGGCTGACCTGCGAGGCCGCCTGGACGAGGCCAGGGCCCAGGTGGAGGTCCTGAGGAGGACTCTGAGCCAGAGGGACTCGCAGCTGGCCGCGCTGCAGGAGAACATCCGCACGCTGACGGAGAAGAACGAGGCCAAGCAGGAGGTGAGGAGAAGCTGCAGGTGGAGACTGACTCCAGGTCCTGGTTCCTGTGAGACTGACTCCAGGTCCTGGTTCCTGTGAGACTGACTCCAGGTCCTGGTTCCTGTGAGACTGACTCCAGGTCCTGGTTCCTGTGAGACTGACTCCAGGTCCTGGTTCCTGTGAGACTGACTCCAGGTCCTGGTTCCTGTGAGACTGACTCACCTTTGTTCCCGTCAGGTGATCATCAAGCTGTCTGACCAGGTGACCGCCTGCCTGACCACTGAGTCCACTGAGGCCGACCTGGACTCTCAGACCCTCGGACCACTAGAGCAGGAGGTCGAGAATCTGAAGGTAACGAGAGAAACTCTGAAAACTGCCTGAACCACAAGGGTCTAGTATCAGAGTCTACAGAGACCTGTAGTCCAGTATCAGGGCCTACAGAGACCTGGTTCTGCTGATAACCCGTGTCCTCTCCTCCAGGACGACATCGAGGCCTACAAGACCCAGAACAAGTTCCTGAACTCTGAGATCTACCACCTGACCCGCCTGTGGAGGAACAGCTCGGAGCAGGAGAAGAGTCTGATGGTGAAGGTGGGTCTCCTGGGGGGACGGGGAGGACGGGGACTCTGGTCCATCGCTATCTCTTCTTCTGTGGTGTTGTGTGTTGTTTGGAGTGTGACTGTGTGTCCTGGCCTCTGATTGGCTGCAGTGTGCCTACCTGGAGGCCAGCAACTGCCAGGTGGAGAGCCGCTACCTGGGCGTCCTGCGGAAGCTGCAGGAGACCAAGACCCTGGACCCGGTCCAGCGTGGGGCCGTGCAGAAGATGATCGACGACGCTCTGAAAGGAGAGTTCAAGAGCATCGTCAAGCTCAGCGCGGCCAGGTACGAACGCCTGCGCCGCCTCAACGGCCAGCATTACATCATGGTTGACGTGTCCACGGTAACGGTGTGGCGCTTTGTCCTCAGGGAGCACGACGAGTACGGCTTCAAGATCGTCCCCGACTACGAGGTGGAGGACATCAAGCTGCTGGCCAAGATCCAGGCTCTGGAGATCCGCTCGCACAACCTGCTGCACCAGGTCTGGGCTCTACCTGGGGGGGGGGGGGGGGTAAAATGCTCTTTAGGTGTTATACTGTTCATACTGGTCTCACACAGACGCTGGTTCTAGAACTGTTTATATCAAGGACCTAAAACTGGACCCCCATTGGACAAAACACCAGAAATACACAAACTATCAATGTACGTTTAAATTAGGTGTAGCTACATTTTTGAAAGATTATAGAGAAATTTCTGAAAAAAAGTGGTACAATTTCTCCAAAGAAGTTGAAACATTTCTAGAAAAAAGTGGTAACATTTCAAAAAAACAAAAACAAAAAAAGATTTAAGAATAGTAACATTTTTCAAAAGAATTCTAGAAAAAGTGGTAAGATTTTGCAAATTTTTTTATAGAAAAAAAGTAAAAAAGTGGTAAAATTGATCAAAAAGTTACTAAAAAATGGGGCGGTGTTTAGCTCAGTTGGTAGAGCACCCGCCCCATGTGTATAGGCTATAGTCCTCGCTGCAGGCGGCCCCGGTTCGAATCCCGCGTCAGACGGCCCTGTTCTGCGTGTCATTCCCCCCATCTCTGCCTCCCATTTCCTGTCACTCTCTCTACTGTCCTATCAATAAAGGCATGAAAAGCCACAAAAAAAATTACTGAAAAATGTGGCAAAATTTATTTCTCTCAAAAAAAGTTTCCAGACAAAGTCGTGGCCCCCCTTGAACCCTGTCAACCCCCCCACTTTGAGAACCATTGACATTTACTTTAGTTAGATAGTTTTGTTGTACTGGGTATACTGCAGTATTTATGTATTTTGTGTGATACTCAAGTATACTCAGTGGGTATACTGAGTATACTTGAGTATCACATAGATCAGTGGTTCTAAACGTGGGGTCTGGGGTCCTTCAGACGGTTCAAGGGGGTCCACAACTTTTTCTTGAAATTTAACCACTTCTTTCTAGAATTGTTTTTTTTTTTTTTGTAGAAATTTTAGAAGTTTTACAATTTTATTTGAATTTTTTTATCTTTTTTTCCCTAATCTTTTATTTTACCATTTTATTTTACCATTTTTTAGAAATGTTATCACTTTTTTTCTAATCTTTTTTTCTTTTTTTTCTTCTTTTTTTTTATAGAAATTTTAGCCTACCACTTTTTTTCTAGAAATGTTTGAATGTTTTTGGAAAAATTGTACCACTTTTTTCCAGAGAATTTCTGTTTGTGTATGACAAGAATGTTGCTCAGCACAGTTTATGGGTAAATTAGATATTAAGTGAGGGGCAGGTAATATAAGATGTATCTTCTCCCTGCTCCATTCCAACCAATGGAAGAAATGTTGTGATGATGATATTGTCAAATTGTAAATTTGCCATGGTTGGAACAAATAGAAAGAAAGAAAGAAAGAAAGAAAGAAAGAAAGAAAGAAAGAAAGAAAGAAAGAAAGAAAGAAAGAAAGAAAGAAAGAAAGAAAGAAAGAAAGAAAGAAAGAAAGAAAGAAAGAAAGAAAGAAAGAACAAATATTTTTGTATTTCTGGTGTTTGCTTCAACGTTTTGTTCAATGGGGATCCGTGGTCTAATTTGTGTCAATTTTTGGGGTCCATGATGTAAAATAGTTTGAGAACCACTGACATAGACTACACCACTGATTTGGGGAGGGGGGGGGGGTCAGGGTGTGGAGCAGGACAGTGGTTCAATCCGCGGCTCCCTCAGGCCACATGTTGGAGAAACTTCAGATGAGCTGCAGCTGCATGAAGTTCTGCATCGGTTCCTAAACCGGAGACTCACTGTTCCTGTTTGTCCAGGTGTCCCAGCAGGACGGCGTGGAGCGCTCCCTGCTGAGCCGCTGGGCTCAGTACCTGGCCGGCCGCTCCGAGGACGACCTGTGTCCCTCCCCCGAGCTCAAAGGGCTGCTGCGCGGCGGCGTCCCCCAGGAGTACAGGCAGAGAGTGTGGCGCTGGATGGTCCGAGCCAGGACCAGGACCATCAGAGACCGGCACCCTCAGCACTACCAGCAGGTACCAGTCCTCTGAGACACCTGTCCATCTCACCTGTCCCCTCTGTCTCACCTGGACCTGTTGTACCTGTTGTGTCTGCAGCTGTGTGAGAAGAGTCTCTCGTCTCCTCACCTGGCGTCCAGGCAGATCCAGCTGGACCTGCACCGCACGCTGACCACCAATCAGCACTTCTCCTCCCCCTCTAGCCCCGCCCTCCAGCAGCTGCGCCGCATCCTATTGGCCTTCTCCTGGCACAGCCCTGCCATTGGCTACTGCCAGGGGCTGAACAGGTAGCGTGTTCTCTGCAGATGAGACGTCTCTGTTTCCGTGACGACGTGACGATGTGACGTGATGATGTCATGTGTCTCAGGTTGGCGGCCATCGCTCTGCTGGTCCTCCAGAGTGAAGAAGACGCCTTCTGGTGCCTGGTGGCCGTGGTGGAGGCCATCATGCCCCAGGACTACTACACCAAGGACCTGGTGGCCTCGCAGGTCAGGACGCCCTGCTCAGCTTAGTGCCGTAGTCCAGGGGTTCTCAACGTGGGTCCGGGGACCCTTAGGGGTCCTCGAGAGATCTGAAGGGGGTCCCCAAATTATTTCTTGAAATTTTACCACTTTTTCCAGATTCTTTTTTTAGTTTTTTTCTTTATGAATTTTACCACTTTTTCCCAGAAAATGTTTACTTTTTTATTTTGAACATTTTTACGAGAAATTTTACTACGTTTTTTTGTTTGTTTTTGAGAAAATTTGTACTTTTTTTTTTTTAGAATTTTTACCACTTCTTCCTAGAAATGTTTAAATGTTTTTGGAGAAATTGGACCACTTTTTTTCAGAACTTTCTCTATAATATTTCCAAAAACTCACGCCATTGGCCCTAATTTAAATGTATGAAAATGTAACGTTCAGTCTCAGAACAAATATTTGTGTGTTTACTTTTAAATTTGGTCCAATGGGGGTCCGTGGTCTAATTTGTGTTAATTTAGGTCCTTGATGTACAAAAGGTTGAGAACCACTGCTGTAGTCTATGTGATAGCCTTTATTTGAGAAATTTTACCACATTTTCTAGAATTATTGAGTAATTACCAGTTTCTTCTCAATTAAAAAAAGTTTTTACTATTTACTATATGCTATTTTTTACTTATACCTCTATTATTTATTATCATTATTCATTTATTTATTTATTTTTTTTAACACTTTCTGAGAAATTATACCAGATTTTTCTAAAAAAAAAAAAAAAATTGTATCACTTTTTTCTAGAGTTGTTTCAACTTTTTAATTTAAACGTACATTGATTGTTTGAGTATTTCTGGTGTTTGCTTCAAAATGTTGTAAAGTTTACCACCTAAAAAGTTAAGTTTAGTGTTCACTGATCCCTGTGTGTGCGTGTGCGGACCAGCGGGTGCTGAAGGACTTCCTGTCAGAGAAACTCCCCCGACTCGCCGCTCACTTTGACGACCACTCCATCGACGTGTCTCTGATCACCTTCAACTGGTTCCTGGTGGTTTTTGTGGAGAGTTTACCCAGCGACATCCTGCTGCCGCTGTGGGACGCTTTCCTGTACGAGGGCACCAAGGTACAGACACTACAGACCACTACAGACCACCACAGACCACTACTGACCACTACAGACCACTACTGACACCATAGACCACTACAAACCACTACAGACCACTACTGACCACTACAGACCACTACTGACACCATAGACACCACCGACTGAGAACAGACTGACAGTAGTAACAAATGCCAATACGAATAAAACTGCGTCGTTTGTCTCTGCACTGCAAAAATACAAAATCTTACCAAGAATATTTGTCTTATTTATAATAAAAATGTAACTTCTAGTCAAAACAAATCTAATTTTTACGAAGTATTAGGGCCAGCCCGGAAAAAAAAAATCCGGCACAAGAAAAAAAAAGAAAAGTCAGGCAAAAAAAAAAAAAAAAATCCGGCACAAAAAAAGGTCAGGCAAAAAAAAGAAATCCGGCACAAGAAAAAAAAAAAAGGCAGGCAAAAAAAAAAAAAAAATCCGGCACAAGCAAAAAAAAAAGGTCAGGCAAAAAAAAAAAAAAAAATCCGGCACAAGAAAAAAAAAAAGGTCAGGCAAAAAAAAAAAAAAAATCCGGCACAAGAAAAAAGAAAAGGGTCAGGCAAAAAAAAAAAAAATCGGCACAAAAAAAAAGGTCAGGCAAAAAAAAAAAAAAAAAATCCGGCACAAGAAAAAAAAAAAGTCAGGCAAGAAAACAAAAAAAAACGGCACAAGAAAAAAAAAAAAAGGTCAGGCAAAAAAAAGAAAAAAAAGAAAGCCAGGCAAAAAAAACAACTGGCGAGGCTTGACCACGTGCCACAACAGAGTAGTCTGGCCTACCGGAAGTGCTTAGCTGCGATTAGCCTCTGATTGGGCGGAACGAGCCACCCGGCGGAAGTCCCGCCTCCGTGCTACAGTTTTTAAAGTCCCCCCGGAAAAGGGAAACATCAACAAACAACAGGAACAGAACCGTGGATCTATCATACATCTGTGTCTTGAATTGAACAGAAGATGAAATGTCCGTCCGCACAACCGAACAAAAGAATAAATATTTGTCAAAACCGCGGACCGAAATCCAGTTTCCAACCGGCAATATTTTGCAGGCGCCGTTACTAAAAAAAGGCAATTGAAAAAATTCCAAACGACCGGAGCGTTTTTTTCTCTAATCGCAGAATCATAGGCGGACCAGCCAGACTCTCCTTCTTCTTTGGAGGAGAGTCTGGCGAGCGAGACTACAACAGAGTGACAGCGACTGTCGTCTCCATGACAGCAGCAGAGTGACAGACAGGCTCCATAACAGTGAACAATGAAGCCGATTAACTTTGACTCAACGCTGGAGGACGACGATGAAAACAAGAACACTGAAGAATCGCTGCTTCAGAATCGGCTCACGGATCACTTCCTGTCCAACCCTGCTGCTGACGTACAGCAGTCAGCTATGCATGTTCTTCATTGCTGCCCCCCCCCCCCTCCCCAAAACAAACACACACCCCATCATTTATAAGTTACATAGAGACGTTATATGAGCTAACGTTTAGCGTGACTAAACGTGACTCTGTGTGTGTGTGTGTGTGTGTGTGTGTGACAGGTGATCTTCAGGTACGCTCTGGCTCTCTTCAAGTACAAAGAGGACAACATCCTGAAGATCCAGGACAGCGTGGAGATCTACCAGTACCTGCGCTTCTTCACCAAGACCATCTCTGACGGCAGGTAGGAGCTCACCTGGTTTCACCTGGTCTGGTCTCACCTGGTCTCACCTGAAGCCACACATCAGCAGCATCATCACTCATCATCGTGTGTGTGTGTGTGTGTGTGTGCGTGCAGGAAGCTGAGCTCCATGGCGTTCGGCGACATGAACCCATTCCCCGGCCGCCTGCTGCGGAGCCGGCGAGCTCTGCACCTGGAGCGCCTGTGGGCGGAGCTAAAGGAGCTGCAGACGCAGCAGAGGGAGTTTGTGACGGAGCGCGCCGAGCGGAAGGACAAGGAGCTGGACACGGCGCCCAGCGAGGACGACGACGAGCTCTGACATCACCACACGGCGCCCAGTGAGGACGACGACGAGCTCTGACATCACCACTGGAAAGTAACCCAGTACTTCTTTATTCAAGTACTTCTCAGGTACTAGTACAGGAATCCTGCAGTTACAGAGTACTGATACTCCATCAATATCAATAACATTGATCATCAAGAGAAGTACTACTCTGTTACTGCAGTACTGAGAGTAGAATGACTGGTTACAGTACTACTACACTACCCTAGATTGAACCTTCAGCTAGCTAACATCACTTTATAAACAGTGGATGCTAGCAACCGCTAGGCTAACTGAAAACTGACAGTGATTACAAAAAAACAAAAAACACTAACTAAAACTAAGCTGCTAGCCGGCTAGCTGAACACCAGCTGAGGCGCCGCTAGCCGGCTAGCTGAACACCAGCTGAGGCGCCGCTAGCCGGCTAGCTGAACACCAGCTGAGGCGCCGCTAGCCGGCTAGCTGAACACCAGCTGAAGCGCCGCTAGCTGAACACCAGCTGAGGCGCCGCTAGCCGGCTAGCTGAACACCAGCTGAGGCGCCGCTAGCCGGCTAGCTGAACACCAGCTGAGGCGCCGCTAGCCGGCTAGCTGAACACTAGCTGCTTTTGCCTCAAAGTGCCAAATAAAACCAGGTTGAAACTGAATCAGTCTCTGATCATAAAGGTCATGACCTTTGCACTGTTTGTTCTGCATGGACATTTTAGCTGCTTGATGTTTTTGTATTGTTGTTGTTGTTCTGTATGTTTTATAATTTAAACTTTTTCTCTTGGATTTGTTTTCATCACAACCAGTTCACGGCAGTTTGTTTTGACCAATGAAAATGTACATTACGACATAAAAGCAAAACTGTTATCAAACCTGGAGTCTGATTCTCTGAGTGATTTATTGGTTTATTCGGTCACTCCACGTCCCTCAGGTTTACCCCAATAATAAATAACTTTTTTATTAACATTTTTAAGCCATAAATTGATGGATCCATGTCTTTGGATTATAAAACACAAGAAACAATCGATATCTAACCCTGCTAAGGAGTGGATAATATACGTAGGCTACTTTGACCAAAATACACAAAATCTGAAGAAAATATCAATTATTTATAAATAGCAGTGTTTTATCACGTCCACCAGTTTTGTTCAAACCCATAACAACATGCCCTTTAAAAAAAAAAGAAGGTTCAGTCCATCATCCTCAGCTTTGAGACTTAAAGCAGAAGTCAGGTGAATGTTTTTGTTAATCTAAGTCCTAAATATTCCTATTTTCCGTCAGCATCACTTCCATAGAGTGTTTGGTCTCTCCGTCACTCTGCTCTGCTGTAAACCAGGAGAAAACTTTCCTTGTGGGATACAAGCCTTATCCAATGAGGAGAGAGAACGGCATGAAGGCCTGTGTGTGCAGCCAAGGGGTGCGCGTGAATGTGGTGACGTAGGGACGAGGACCAATAGATGCCTGACGAGGGCGGGGGCTGCTAACTCATGGTGCGTTCAAGGAAACTCCTAACTTGTGTTTTTCCTTCCTGGGAAGTCATACCAGTTCGATCTGGTACGAGTTCACGGGTCGGAAGTTACGAGAGCCCGTTATAGTGACTTTCACAGGAAACAGGTCGGAAAAACACGAGTTACGGGTTGCCTAGGTTACCTGGAACGCTACAAAGTCGTAGTCGTGACTTGAAGCTGTAACTTACGGTTTCAAAAGCCTGGAACGCAGCGTTAGCCAAAACCACCGGATCACTGATATCTGCTTTAAGTCTCTAGAAGAACAAAGTGTAAAGAGAAGAAAGTGTTAGTATCTTTCATATATTTAATAGTTTTTATTGTGAGACCTTTCAACTCCATAAATGAAAGTTAAACAGTTATGTTGAAAAATATTATAATTTCATGTTTCCCAAGTCATGTGATGCTACATCTTGGCTAATTAAGGATTTTTGACGACTTTTATCTTCAACCCTGCAACAAAAAACACTGCGAGGTGAATTCAGAGAATCAGCCAGAAACCAGAGATTAATATTTCAATTTTTAGACATTAAAGATAAATACACAAGAAAAATGACTGTGATCCTCCAGAAATGGAACTTCCTCTAATTTGTTTCAATAACTTGATGTAAAATTGAGAAAACTGTTCAGGAAGAAGCAGATACAAACAGAGTCAAATTTTCCATTTTATTATTTTTCTTAAAAAACAAATATACATAAGAAATGAAAAATATAAAAAAAAATCAAACCCAGAACAAAAAGAAAAAGTTCTTCAATGTTACAAACGACGTCTTTACTGCAGAGAAAAGCTAAACACTAGTGTCACACCTGACGTTAAACTCGTCCCTCGTGTGAAGACGCGTCGCAGGCGTCGTCACGTGACCCGTGGATCTAACAGCTGATTATTCACCATACGAAGATGACGTGCTGTGATACAGAGCAGAAAAACATGGACATGCAAACTGGTTCTGGATCAGCTTCTCTACGACGTCAGGGCTGAAGGTGGCGGCTCGTCTGAAACGCCGTAACCATGGCGACTCAGAGTGTAATTAGAAACAGGAGGCGTGGCCGCAGAGTTCAGGACCCTCCAATCAGCTGACGTGTTGAAACAAACCCAGTAGAACCGATGGTGGTGCCTTCACTGCCCCACGGAGCGACGGGCTAACGTGTTAGCATTAATATAAAAACATATAAAAACCTCAAAACAATTAAATTCATCTAGTGTTTAAATGCTTCACTGATCAGCTGATCGATCGGCCAATCACCTGTCGAGGAATCGGAGTCGTCATGGTGACCTTTGACCTTTGCGGTTGCATTCATGCGTCACGCTGTGATTGGAGCGTCCGTAACCCGCAGCTCACCTGTCCACCCTGCGTGCTGATTGGTCTGATTTGATGAATGAAGCAGATTATTGGTCAGCAGGTGACGGAGGAGCTGAAGTTTCACTCCAACGTTAAACAGGAATAAAAACATAAACCTGTCGTTTTTGACAAATCATCAGCAGGTGTCAGAGGTCAAACCACCTGCTGCGCTCTGATTGGTTCATTTTCCTTCACAGTAAAATCATATTTTCTCATCAGGTGTGTTGATTAGTAGAAACAATAAGGTTCATCTTAACAACAGTAAAAATGTTTCTTTAAAGCGACTGAACTGAACTGAGATCAGTCTGAAAAGAACCAAGTTCTGAGTCCGCCTGGTTTACAGTGAGAAACTAAACCGACCTTGTCGATGTGAATGGGACTGAGCAGCAGCTGCTGATGAGCTCAGTGTTAACGAGCCAAACTTCTAGCTGACAGCGCTAACTGCTATCTGCCTGTTAACATCTAGCTGCTAACATCTGCCTGAATGAGATTTTAGATTAATTTTAGCCCTAAATCTAATTTAAAATATGCTAATGACATTAGTTAGGCTAAATGGCTGAATAGCATTGGCTAAAGGTAGCTATGTTATCTTAGTCAGACACATCTCATCATTATCAGCTGTAGACGTCTCACAGTGTAATTACATTTCTCTATGACTTAACATAATATTCAATCATGATGTTTATACCTGAGCTGCCGTGGCTTTAAATTCATCTGTGTTATGTGTCATTGCCCTTTAGCCCAGGTTGCTAACGCTATGTAGCTTTAATATTTACCTGTTTAAAAGGTGTAGTTAGCTTATAGCCCGGTATGCAAACACTAGCTTCAACAGTCACCCACCTGTGTAAAAGTGTGGTTAGCTTTTAGCTCAGGTTGCTAACGCTATGTAGCTTTAATATTCACCTGTTTAAAAGGTGTAGTTAGCTTATAGCCCGGTATGCAAACATCAACAGTCACCCACCTGTGTAAAGGTGTGGTTAGCTTTTAGCTCAGGTTGCTAATGCTATGAAGCTTTAATATTCACCTGTGTAAAGGTGTAGTAAGCTTTTCAGGATGCTAATGCGTAGCTTTTAGCTCAGGATGCTAAACTCAACACCTGAGCAGCTGCTGCCACAGACCAAACCAATATGTGATTAATTCCAACTATTAGTCAATACCAAAATTCACTGGATGGTAATTAAATGGATGAATTGATGTTTGTGTGAGTGAAGCTTTAGCTCCTGCAGTCAAAAGCTGAAATCTGCCCGGCAACAACATGGTCACATGACCCAAACTCCAAAAGTCTGAGAAGCAGATTTATTGATTCTATTGATTGAAGTTTTTCTTTAAGGGACGTTTGTGTGTGTGTGTGTGTGTGTGTGTGTCTGTGTGTGTGTCTGTGTGTGTGTGTGTGTCTGTGTGTGTGTTAATATCTGAGCTACAAACACTTCATCTAAAATACTTTACAGCTACGTTAAACGGACGTCAGTGGTGAATTAACTCCATCTTTAGTGCAATTAGTTCACATGCTCTGAGCTTCACGTCCTGTGACTCACTGAGCTCAGAGGTCACGTCCACAGCTGTTATCACGACAACGACGTGTCTCAGATCGGCTCTTCAGTCCGTCTCCGTGTGTGTGACGTGTGGTGGCGAGAAGGAAGGGGGGCGGAGTCTGTCTGACAGAGGTGGACGATGGGAAACAGTCGCTATGATGTCAGCTGAACCCAGACCTCCTCACACCTGAGCCAGAACCAAAACCAGATCCAGATCCAGGACCTGGACCCGGGTCGGTGAGTGGCGACTTTAGTATTGGCCCCGCCCCCTGACTGGAGATGGATCAGCCAATCAGCTCGCTCCACTCTGCTCAGAGGAGTGCTGATTGGGTGTGAACGTGGACTCCTCTGAAGGCCAGGTGTGAGTTTGGACCGCGGTGGACTAACAGAAGCAGGAAGACTTGGTTGTTGATGACGTCATGATGTGGTCACATGATGCAGTTTGTTTTATTGCTGAGCCGTTACCTCCACAGGAAGCTCCGCCCACACCGCCCACCACCACCACCACCACCACCTCCTCCTCCTCCTCCTTCTGCTGTGGCGGCGGTTTGGGGCGGTGAAGACCGGGTCCAGGTCTGGTCCAGGTCCAGGTCCAGGTCCAGGTCCAGGACAGGAAGTTCCCGTCCAGGTGGCGGTTCGTGGAGATGAAGACAGATGGTCGTCACTGAGCCTCTGCTGCCCCCGTGTGGACGGGAGGTCGATGACACGGGCGTCACACTGAGAGCTGCGTCCCTCCCTCCACTGACTCCGCCTACACCTGAGCTCTGATAGCTACCTGTGATTGGCCCGCTGCTGGCTAAAGCGGGCGGGGCCTCTGCTGTCACCACCTCCCCTCAGTTTCAACTTCTTTTCATTTCACTGTTTGACAAGTTATCAATGTTATAATTGTTTTCAAGACTTTTTTTATGTGATGGTTTTAGATCTTGTTTCTGTGGCAACAGCTCTGCAGAGGTTAACGTTAGAGAACCAATCACAACGACTTCCTGCTAGAAAACCAGAACAATAGTGACGGACAAGAGTTTTGCTATTTACCTCATTCTTTATCAGCGTTTAGACTAATCTGTTGTAAAGTTTGTGTGCACATTTTTGTAATTAGTCATTAGCTAGCGTTAGCTTAGCTACCGCCATGAGCTACCGCCGTTAGCTTAGCTACCGATGTTAGCTTAGCTACTGATGTTAGCTTAGCTACCGTCGTTAGCTTAGCTACCGCTGTTAGCTGCTGCAGCCACTGATGCTTTCTAGACACTGTGATTCCCCCAAAACTGAATAAACACCACACATAGCAACATAGAAATAGTAATGTGTCTCAACTCATTTCAGATTTGTCTAAACGGTGACAGTGGCGTGAAAAACATTTTAGCTAAACTCTGTTCTCATTCAAACATGCTGGTTTTCTATCCGGAAGTCGTTGTAAACAACAAGTAGATTAGTTCCATAGAGTCTATGGAGCTCTGTCAGCTCTTCCTGCTCCCTGGTCTAACAGTCAGTAGTTTTATGAATGTGGTTCTGGTGAACCCCCCCTCCTCCCTCCTCCCCCAACAGGCCAGAGTGTCCTATGGAGGTTATCTGATGTTACTTATGGCTCTTCAACAAGTAGAAACAGTCCCATTTCCCCATTAGACCATGTCTTTAATCCTGTTGTCCTCCTGGGTCAAGGAAGGAAGGATGTAAGGAAGGAAGGAAGGAAGGACGAAGAGATAGATGAAAGGAAAGAATAAAGGGATAGAAGGAAGGCAGGAAGGAAAAGGGGAGAAAGTAAGAAAAGAAAGATGGAGGGAGGGAACAGATTGGGTCAAAAAGGAAGGAAGAGGGAAGGAAGGAAGGAAGAGAAAAGGGAAGGAAAGAAAGATGGAGGGAGGGAACAGACCAGGTTAACTGGATCAAAAGAGGAAGGAAGGAAAGATGGAAGATGGAAGATGGAGGAAGGAAAGAAGGAAGGATGGAGGGAGGGAACAGATTGGGTCCATTTGACCCAGAAGGACGACTGGCGTCCTCGGCTACATCATCGACCTTCGACTGATAAGCAATACATCGATCAGACGCGCTCACAGTGCGATGCAACCCGGTCGGCTGGCGACCTCCTCCACCGGTCAGATTCCGCCCCCCTCCCTCCTTCCCCCGCCTCCTCCTCCCTCTGCTGACAGATCCAACATGGAGTCCGGGCGTGTCATCATCACCAGTGAGCCGCAGGTCGTCTCCGTGACAACAGAAAAGAGTCTTGGCTGAGGCGGGAACCGAAGAGTGAGCGATGAGTTCAGTTATAAAAACGACATCACTACGAAAAGATGCATCAGCCGGTTTAAAACTGCAGCGCTTCCATATAAAGTGCTTCGTTACATTGTTACGTTTTTACAGTTCTTATTAAAATATCGTTTTCCCTGGAGTGAAACCATAGTAAACATGTTACACGTTGGTAAAAATAAACTTCTGGAATGTCTCTCTCTCTCTAGTCCACGGCTGATTTGGGTCAAGCTGAACTCGTCCCCGGAGCCTGCAACACAAAGCCCAGGGTCACAGGTCGTCATGGCAGCCATCACACAGGATGCGGCAGCGGCGGCGATGATGGGGGGTGGTTGTTATGGTGATGGTGATGGAGGTGAGAGCAGCAGAGCATTATGGGTAGTCAGTTAAAGAAGCAGAACAGCAGAGACACTCGGGTCCAAAACCAGATCTTTATTCTCTACTCGTCGTCATGACAATGACCTCACGTGGCTGTGGTGGTCGCTCCGCACTACGTGTCATTACAACTTAAACTTTATTATTCCTCACACACACACACACACACACACACACACACACACACACACAGACTCACATAAATACATAGTGTTGTAGACACTGAGCTGGTGTGACATCACCAGTCTTGGGTCATGTGACCAGTGACATCACAGAAGAAGAAATAGGACGAATCTCCTTGTTGTTTACAACGACTTCCTGGTAGAAACCCAGCATCACAACAATAGTGACCAGAGTTTCACTACATCTCATTGTTCATGTCACTATGTCGCCGTTTAGAGTAATCTGATGTTTGTAAAGTCTATAAAACCAATGATTGGACAAACATCACTATTTACGTGTGCACATTTTTGTAATTAGTCATGGTTATCATAGATTAGCCGGGCTAGCGGTTAGCTACCTGTTTAACTTTAATAACTCAATAAACGCTCCATGAATAAATATTTTCTCCAGCGGATATCTGAGTTACAACATGACTGAGCTAACTGGAGTAGTTTCATGTCGTGTCCGACAACCAGAGGGTTTTAACAGCTGACGTCCTGATGTTAGCTTAGCTACCGTTAGCTGTCCCTGTCAGCTGCAGAAACAGTAATGTTTCTACAATCATTTCAGATTTGTCTAAACGGCGTGAAAAATAGTGGTTAGCACTGTCGCCTCACAGCAAGAGGGTTCTAGGTTCGAACCCGCCTGTCGGCTGAGGCTCTTCTGTGTGGAGTTTGCATGTTCTCTACGGCTTCCTCCCACGGTCCAGAGACATGCAGGTTAGGTTAACTGGCGACTCTAAATTGCCCCTCAGTGTGAATGAGAGTGGTCGTCTGTCTTTATGTGTTAGCCCTGCGATAGACGGGCGACCTGCAGGGTGAACCCCGCCTCTCGCTCACCTGCGACCCGTGAGGATAAGGTATAGAAAATGAATGGATGGATGGCGTGAAAAATGTGATCTATAGCTGAACTCTGGTTGGTCACTACTGTTCTCAGCTGGTTTTAGCAGGAAGTCGTGCTGGTGCACGGTTTCCTCCTGTTCAGCCGCTCGCCACCGGAGCTTCATTAAAAACACTTTGATCTTGTTTTTCAATCGGGTTCTGACGAGGTCGACGTCCTGACGGAGACACTCAGACTCAGCAGAAACTCTGTCACCATGGAAACCAACAGGAAGTAGTAAGGCAGCTGATGTTTGTGGGTTTAGATGCCACAACATTGATCAATAATCAATAATAACAGGATCGATGCTGATGATGGATCAGAGCTGCTGAGTCCTGGTTCTCCCACAGCGGGGGTTCCCAACCCGTTCATCGCCGCCGCCGCCGCCCGGGCTGCGCTCCGCCCACAACACGCCTAGAGACGGTCTCATAGTTTCTGATACGTTTGTTCCAACTCACCATGATGTCATGATGTCATAATAACCACGGCTGCTCCCGACCAATCATCTACTTGGTCGACCAGTAGTCGTCATTTATGGCGATCAGTCGACCAATCGACCTGCCGTGCCGTGTAAAAAAACACAACAACAACAAAAACTGCACGTCACGGCTTCCTGTATCTGGCCCTTCAAATTAAAAGCCTTTCATATACAGTTCAGTCACAGTGATTGATGAAGACGACCAATGAAATGTTTTTTGGTCGACTATCCGGGGGCAGCCCTAATAATAATATATATTAATATTCATATTATTCAATAATAATGTATTGACTGTGTGATCTGGTCCTGCTGCTGTCGCTGCGTCAAGACAGAGGCAGATTCCACTCAGGGTCGCCACGTGTCACCACACACTTGGTTTTATTTTAAAACATCTTCTTCTTGTCGTCGGGTTGAGTCGTTCCTGACAACGTGTGTTTTTTACTCTGTTCCGTCAGCGGACCCGTCTGTCAGTGTTACACGTGCAGCGCCGCGAGATGCACCGACGGAGACTTTCAAAATAAAACGACCGAAGTGTCAAATAGACAAAACAAACTCTCTCTGCAGCCGGTGGTTGGGAACCCCGGAACTAAAGCACCACAGTGAGAAGGTAAGGCTCAACACGCACACACACACACACACACACACACACACACACACACACACATTAACACACACACACACACACACATTAACACACACAGCTGCAAAGTAAAAACTATAAAAAGTATAAAGATACAAAAGTAAAAAATAAATTACAAACACAAAGACATGATGAAGATGATGATAATGACGATGATGGTGAAGGTGATGAAGGTGATGATGATGAAGATGATGATAATGATGATGAAGGTGAAGGTGATGAAGGTGAGGGGTTAGCAGCATGCATCAGTGTTCGTCCAATCAGCATCGAGTGTGTCTGTTAGCGTGCACTGTTAGCGTGTGTCAGCAGGCGGCGGTGACGGCGGCTGTTTTTTTGGCGGCGGGGTCGGTGGCAGGGGAGCAGGGGGCGGAGCCGGCGGGCGCGTGCAGCAGGCTGACGAACAGGAAGAGGGTGGAGGTGGGCAGGTAGACGCAGAGGAAGAGGACGACGTCCTCGCTGAGGCAGAGCACGAAGCCGCTGTGCTCCGCCAGCACCCAGTCCACCAGCACGCCCACCAGCAGGTAGTACACCTGGAACTCCTGGAGCTCCTCCCACTCCGCCCCGCCCACCTCCGCCCCCGCCGCCGCCTCCTCCGATGACGATGACAATGATGGCGCTGAGCTCTTCCGCCTGGTGGCCACGCCCCCTCCTCCGCCGCCGCCGCTGTCACTCACCATGGGCTTCATCTCCGCTCCCTCCGACACCGCCTCCTTCACTCGGCTCCGCCCACGCTCCACCGCTCGCTCCAACCGCCGGCTGCTCTCCACGAACTCCTGTGAAGGAGGAGGAAGATGGTCAAACAGCCAATCAAAGAGGGATCCACCTAAAGCTCTGGCTCTGATTGGTCCTCAACCACTTCACTGATTTAAAGGTACAGTGCGTAGGAAGCGGTGCGGTTGATGCTGCGTTAGTTTTTTACATCAAGGACCTCTAAATCGGCAGAAATTAGACCACGGACTCCACGGACTCCCATTGGACAAACACTAGAAACACTTGTTCTGAGTCTGGATAATTTTCCTTTTTTTGTACATTCATATTAGGGCCACTGGCATGAATTTTTGTAAATATTTGTAAATATTATAAATATTATAGAGACATTTGTAAGAAGTGGTTAAAAAAATTCTCAAAAAAAAAAAGTTGATTTTCTACAAAAAAAGTTGTAAATTCTAAAAGAAAAAAAAGAGAAAAATGAGAAATTCTCAAAAGACAAAAAATGTAAGTATCAAAAAAATTAGAAATTATCAACAATTTTTTTTTTAATTTTTAATTTTAAGAAAAAGTTGGGGACCCCCTTGAACTCTCCCAAGAACCCCTGGGGGGGCCCCGGACCCCACGTTGAGAACCACTGGTTTACCGTCTCTCTCTGGTGGAGTAACACAACATCTGGTTGGTTTGTCTGACTGCACCTGAATGCAACACCAGCCTCCGTCCTTCCTCACACTACACAGTGAGACAGTTTTAACAGGCCGAGCCAACGGCCCCGCTCAGTTTCCGTGGTTACCTACGGTCAGGATGCAACATGGCCGCCGCGGTTCGGTGCGTCGCCCACTGACGTGTTTGTAACAACTTGTAACGACTCGTTCTAAGGAACCAGAAAGCTTTGATCTGTAGCAGGTGATTCACCTTCAGAGAAATACGGATTTATGAAAGACAGTAAAAAGGAACCGAGTATCGGTACCGTATGGGGCCCTAACTACCAGCACTATGTCCAGGTGTGTCCAGGTGTGTCCAGGTGTCTCACCATCAGAGCCTTGTCCATGAAGAACTCCTTCCCCGGGGAGCCGTCGTTGTACTTGGTGTCGATGGCGAAGCAGAGGAAGAGGACGTCGACCACGATCTCGAAGATGGACAGGAAGCAGTGCGCCACCAGGAAGGAGAAGAGACACACGATGATGAGCGGCAGCAGCCACTCCGCGTAGTCCCGCTGGTAGTTCAGGAGGAGGACGCCGGCGAACGCCGTCGTCGTGACGATCAGGACCTGAGGACAGACAACGTGAACAGCTCAGTCGGAGGTTACCGGGTCGCTCCCCCCCCCCACCGCGAAACGACGGCCTCACCTTCCCCAGGAAGAGCACGAAGTCCCCGATGGCGTTGATTGTGGCGACGCGCAGAGCGTTTTCCACCAGGATCACGAAGGCGTCACGGGCCGAGGTGCAGAAACTGGTGCTGTTGATGGCGGTGGCGGCGTAAGCATTCTGGGAAAATAGAAGGCAGCGGCGCCAGAACCACGGTGACAGTTACAGTGACATCACACCAACAGGGAAATAGTGAAATAAATAAAAGCGCTATTGAAAGCGGCGGACGAATCCGTCTTCAACATCTTGTCCACTGTTCTCTCTGTTTACACCTGACCTTCCATGTGATTGTAAACTGATTACTGAGAACACATTAAAGCCAGGTGAAATAGGTGTCCCAGAGGGGGCGGGGCTTCTGAGGGGGCGGGGCTTGTGTGTTACCTGATTGAGATAGTTGAGGCACTTCTCCAAACACCACAGACAGCAGATACAAGTTTTCAGCAGACAGCGAGCGCACGCGTTCTCCTGAAAGAGGTCACATGACGCATTACCATGACGACCAAGGCCATGATGGTGATGAAGATGATGATGGTGATGAAGGTTCGGGTACCTTTCCTTTGAGCTGGTTGTGGATGTACATGAGGATGAGTCTGGGGATCTTGACCAGTGTGATGATGAAGGATCCCTTAGCGACTGTTCCCAGGTGATAGCGGACCAGCCTCAGGACCGACGACAGGATGGGCGTCACCGGGAGACGGTTCTTATCCCTGAAACATCAAGTCCACGGGTTAACCCTTTACAGTCTGTGTTTCTCTCTCCTGGTCTCTAACCTTCGGCCCTGTGATGAACAATCAAGCAACTGACGTGTCCAGGTGTGTCCAGGTGTCTGCAGGACTCACCTGGTGAAGTAGTAGGTGACCACGGCTCCGGCCACCGTCATCTGCTGACAGGCCAGGATGAACTCACTGATCCAGACCAGACCCACCGCGTGGTACCAGGTCAGGTACTGAAGAGGACCCGTCAGTCTGAACTCCGTCAGACCCGTCTCCTCGTTCTGAACTGGGTTTCCTGCCAGACCAGGACCAGGACCAGAGGGGACAGAGACACAGCGTCAGCGGGGACAAAGATCCTCTATTACTATCAAGATGTCTCACTAAAGGGGGCGGAGTCACGGTCTGCTGGTCTCCTAAAGGGGGCGGAGTCACGGTCTGTTGGTCTCCTAAAGGGGGCGGAGTCACGGTCTGCTGGTCTCCTAAAGGGGGCGGAGTTACGGTCTGTTGGTCTGCTGGTCTCCTAAAGTGGGCGGAGTCATTGTCTGCTGGTCTCCTAAAGGGGGAGGAGTCATGGTCTGTTAGTCTCCTAAAGGGGGCGGAGTCACGGTCTGTTGGTCTCCTAAAGGGGGCGGAGTCACGGTCTGTTGGTCTCCTAAAGGGGGCGGAGTCACGGTCTGCTGGTCTCCTACAGGGGGCGGAGTCACTGTCTGCTGGTCTCCTAAAGGGGGCGGAGTCACGGTCTGTTGGTCTCCTAAAGTGGACGGAGTCATTGTCTGCTGGTCTCCTAAAGGGGGCGGAGTCATGGTCTGTTGGTCTCCTAAAGGGGGCGGAGTCATGGAGAAACAGAGCGTCTTGTTTCTAAACTGACCCGTGGTTCCCAGGAAGAGCAGGACCAGGACCCAGTAGACCCAGAAGAGCAGCAGAGCCAGGAAGGTCACGAAGGGCTGCAGCGTGAGCAGCGGCAGGTGGAGGAAGACTTTCCCCGCCACGTGGAACAGAGCGATGGTCAGAGCCACGCGCTTCCTCATGAACAGCATCAGCAGCAGCAGGATGATCTGAAACACATGGACCGGATCAGAAACTGAACCAGGACCGGGACCAGGACCAGGACCAGGACCAGGACCAGGACCAGGACCAGGTCAGAGAACCTGTGTGTGTGTGTGTGTGTTGGCGTACGGTGAAGACGGTGGCGGCGACGGCGTAGACCAGCAGCGCCTGTCCACTGTCCCGACTGAGCTCCGCCTCCTCCTTCGTGTCCTTGGGGGGGGAGGTGTCGTTGCCATAGAGACGGTGGTCAATGTAGAGCCACCAGAGGACGCTGGTCCCCGCTGACACAACGACAAACACACACACGGTCAGCTCACACACACACACGCAGACAGAGAGGAGACAGGAAGTGCGCTCACCCAGGGAGCCGAGGACGACCAGCGCGGTGAGGATCCAGACCAGGACGGCCGAGATGTAGCGGATGATCAGCATCAGCATCATGGAGAGGACTGAGGTCAGAGGTCAGAGGTCACAGGTCAGAGGGCTGTGTGTGTGTCTGTGTGTGTGCGTGTGTGTGAGGTCATGTGACTCACCCAGGGCGAGGACACACAGACCCACGATGATCTCTTTGCTCGCCGCCACCCCGGCGATGAGTCGGTGCAGCACGCTGTTGTCGCCCACGAACGTCACCACGGCCTCCGCAAACTTGGCGTAACACGACACGTCGACCGGCGTGCAGCGGTTAAAGAGCGGCAGCGGCTTACTGAGGGCAGACGGCACGGGTCAGAGAGGAAAGGTCAGGGGTCAGAGGGGTCAGAGGTCACAGGGGTCAGAGGGGTCAGAGGTCACAGGGGTTAGGGGTGAAGATGTGGACGTACCTGGGTGGAACAGGAAGTCTGGGACACTTGTCGAACCTCTCAGGTAAACCTGGATATTTGTGACCTGCTAACTCGTATGAACACAGCTCAGAGCCTGGAACACACACACAGATGATGACATCACTCCTTGTTCCTGTCTCCTAAACCAATCACAGAGCTCTGACACAGACACGCCACCAACCGACCAATCAGGATCAAAGGTGTCACAGCGTCTGATCAGTTCGATGGATCATCATCAGTGATCGAACAGCAACATGATCAGAACAACGGTTACCACGGCAACAGCCGCACCTTCACGGCCACTGGTCGGTGTGTGCCAGTCAAGTTACTTCATTCAAAATGGGGGGAAGGAGAGACTAAGAAAGAGAGGGGATAGAAAGAAAGAGAGACGGAAGGGAAGAAAGAAAGAAATAGAGAAAGAAAGAAAGAAATTGAGAAAGAAATAGAGAAAGAAAGAAAGAAATTAGGACAGAAAGAAATAGAGAAAGAAAAAAGAAATAGAGAAAGAAAGAAAGAAAAAAGGAAAGAACAAAATTGAGACAGAAAGAAAAAGAAAGAACGAAATTGAGAAAGAAAGAAATTGACAAAGAAAGAAAGAAAAAAAGAAATTGACAAAGAAAGAAAGAAAGAAATTAAGACAGAAAGAAATAGAGAAAGAAAAAAGAAAGAAATAGAGAAAGAAAGAGGAGATTCTGGTCACACCTGATGTACCAATCACAGCTGCTGTGAGGTCATAGTGAGGTCACAGTGACTCAAAGGTCAAAGGTGAGAGCAGCTGGTCAGCTGACAGAACCAACATGGCCGCCACTGCAGCCGCAGAGTCACATGACCAAATCATCTGTGTCACGTTTAACAGCTGGAGCAGAGTGGCACCAACACACACACAGTGACAAAGGCAGCATTTGTGTGTGTGTTGTACACTGGTGTGTGTGTGTGTGTCTGTGTGTGTTGTACACTGATGTGTGTGCAGACATGAAGTCATGGTGATGACGTGATGCTGAGCGACTGAAGCTGATGATGTGTAACGACCTGGAGCAGCTTCACTCTAACACACTGACTTCAACCTCAGGGTGGAGACGCTGCAGTGTCTAGTGATAAAAACATTTTCAACAAATGTTTTAACCTGTAGTGATCGTTTCAACAGATTGTTCACTTAATAAGATAATTACCGGGTTTTTTTACAACCTGGACCTCAATTCTATTTTCTATCATAAACTCAGATCATCTCCTCCCCAGATAACTCTGGTGTCGTTCCAAGTGGTTGTGATGAAAGTAGCTCCATCAGAGCCGTGTATATCCGTATAATGGAGTCTACAGGGAGCAGAATGCAGCCTCTAAATAACACATTATCTGCTGAGAAACTCCTTCATTTCACCAAGATTTAGTTCTGATAGGCTAGTGCTATTCCCCTCTGAGTCCGGGGTTAGCTGTTATCAACATCCGGGGTCTGTAGGTTGACCTGCTGACCTCTGACCTGGATGATGTCATCTCTGTAGGTTGACCTGCTGACCTCTGATTGGAATCATTATTATCAGAATGAGCCGGGCAGCGGTCGGAGATGACATCATCCAGGTCAGAGGTCAGACCCGGACTCAGAGGGAACAGCAGCAGGCTATCATGAAGGAGTTTCTCTGCAGATAATGTGTTATTCATACAGATACACGCGGCTCTGGATGGAGCTCATTTCGTCACAACCACTTGGAATAATAAGGTCCAGATTGTAAAAAAACAGTAATTCTCCTTTAACTTGTGCTTCGCTTCATCAGCCAACAACACCCAGCAGCTGACCCC
The DNA here is from genome assembly GCA_030347415.2 of Decapterus maruadsi. Classification (NCBI taxonomy): domain Eukaryota; kingdom Metazoa; phylum Chordata; class Actinopteri; order Carangiformes; family Carangidae; genus Decapterus; species Decapterus maruadsi. Next base: position 11,942,288 of record CM064903.1, read on the forward strand.
CTGCTGTTGCTAGGCAACCATGTCAACACATCCTAGACACTGTAGCGCAGCGTGGCCGGCGGCGCCCTCACCGTTGAGCATGGCGAACCTCTTGAGGTCCTGGTAGCTGCTCAGCTCCTCAGGAGGACACAGAGACACGCACAGAGCCAGAGACTTGATCTTTCTCTGGACGATGTCGATGTTGCACGGGTCCAGGAAGAAGACGAACCTGCACACACACACACACATAGACACACACATAGACACACACATAGACACACACACACATAGACACACACCACCGGGTCACTAGAGGTCACAGGACGGGAGCCAATCAGCTGTTAGAGGAGAGGAAGTCGTTTCTCATTAAAGGCCAACACATATTGTACTTGTCTCCACAGACGTCTGTGTGGACTGGAGGCGGAGTCAGTGTGGACTGTCTGTTTGTTTGTTTGTTATTGTTGTTGTTTGTGTGTCTGTTTGTTTGTGTGTCTGTCAGGTTGTGAGCTGAATGTCAGCCTGAGGACGACGTGGGACAGAAACAAAGACTCTGTAGATCCTCCTCCAGCTGCAAACATCTGATCCTGACCTGCAGCCAGGCTCCGCCCACTGGACACACACAGGTGAGCACGCACGCACGCACGCACGCACACACACACACACACACACACACACACACACACACACACACACACACACACACACACACACCCTGACAGCAGCAGCTCTGTCAGCACAATCAACACAGCGAAATCCCACAGGACCTGGACACATCACATGATGAACAGTAAACTACAGTATCAGTATAAGTACTACAGTAAACTACCACAACGGTACAACAATAATACTGTAAACTACAGTAAACTACCACAACGGTACAACAATAATACTGTAAACTACAGTAAACTACCACAACAGTACAACAATAATACTGTAAACTACAGTAAACTACCACAACAGTACAACAATAATACAGTAAACTACCACAACAGTACAACAATAATACAGTAAACTACCACAACAGTACAACAATAATACAGTAAACTACCATAACAGTGCAACAATAATACTGTAAACTACAGTAAACTACCATAACAGTACAACAATAATACTGTAAACTACAGTAAACTACCACAACAGTACAACAATAATACAGTAAACTACCACAACAGTACAACAATAATACAGTAAACTACCATAACAGTACAACAATAATACTGTAAACTACAGGAAACTACCACAACAATACAACAATAATACTGTAAACTACAGGAAACTATCACAACTGTACAACAATAATACTGTAAACTACAGGAAACTACCACAACAATAATACAGTAAACTACCATAACAGTACAGCAATAATACTGTAAACTACAGGAAACTACCACGACACTACAACAATAATACTGTAAACTACAGTAAACTACCACAACAGTAGAACAATAATACTGTAAACTACAGGAAACTACCACAACAGTACAACAATAATACTGTAAACTACAGTATCAGTACTACAGTAAACTGCAGTAAGTGTGACAGCGAGTACGCGTACGTGGAGTCCACGTGGTCGTAAAACCTGAGCTTTGCGTGGACGGTCTGGCGGTCTGGGTCCACTTTGACTCTGCCTCCAGTGCACGCAGTATCATACAGTATGACAGTAATACTACAGTACTACTACAACAGTACCACAGTAGTGCTACAGTTCCTACGGTCCAGATACGGTCAGAGAACAGACTCACTTCCTGTCGCGGTGGTCGAGGCCGCTGAGCCGCACGCCTTCGATCTGCTCGTTGCGTTGGCCGCAGGTGTTGCCGTAGCTGTCGTATCCAAAGACGAGTCGATCGGCGCCGCCGGTGACGATGGTGAAGCCGCAGATGGCGCCCTGCACGGCGGAAAGCACCAGGTTGGACCAGATATCAGTAGTAGTACTAGGAGGTCAGTGCTGTTGTTACTAGGAGGTCAGTACTGTTGTAACGTAGTAAATGGACCTGAACTTACAGCCCTTTTCTAGTCACTTGGACTCAAAGCGCTTTACAATGTGATGGTCGCATTCACCCTTTCACACACATTCACACAGCGCTATTCGCAGACAGAAACTAACCGTTCACACTCATTCATCTGATGACACACCGAGGACGGCGTGGGGTCAGTGTCCTGCCCAGGGACACTTGGACATGCGGACTGGGGGACCGACCTTCCGGTTAATGGTCGACCCGCTCTACCTCCTGAGCCACAGCCGGGATTAAAGGGATAGTTCGCCCCAAAATTCAAATTTCACTCATTATCTCCTCACCCTCATGTGGACTGTCGACAAGCTTCAAATATGGACTTATTTCATGTTTTTCTGAACAGTTTCTCCTGTGGGGGCTTCAACATCAGAGGGACATTACAGACCAGCAGTATGGAGGTATGGAGGTGTTGGTGTGTCTTTTTGGACCAAGAAAAGTGGTATCCATTGACAACCATTACATGGACAAATCCTGCTGCGTGGACCCCCCCCTAACTCAGAGAAGGAACGGAGGACTCTGAAAACTCTCCCAGCTCTTAGTCGACATGAGGGGGAGGAGATGGTGAGTGAAAGTTGAATTTTAGGTGAACTATCCCTTTAAATGAGTAATAACAGCTGAAGCTCCAAAAGGCTCAAAACATAAAAAGTAACAAAGACTGAAACTGAATCAACATCAACCTGAAGGAGATCTTCATCATCACCATCACCACCATCATCATCATCATCATCATCATCATCATCAGTATCCTCACTAGGATCACAGTACTATGAGTACTACAGGGCTATGACAGTACTGTATCATATAATACTACAGTACAGTATCACAGTACCACAGTACCATCACAGTACATCAGTACCATCAAAGTACCACAGTACCATCACAGTACTACAGTGAGTATGGTTACCATGCCGACGCAGAAGACGGTGAAGAGCAGGAACCAGGGCAGGTCGGTGCAGCTCCGGTCCTCCAGCGGTCTCCACTCTCTCTTTGTCCTCTGGAACACACACACACACACACGGTCAGAGGGAGCCCAGCTCCGGGCCCGAGCCCCGGCCTGTTAGCCCGGCCCGGCCCGGCTCGGCTCAGCTCCATGGTCCCCGGTCACCGGGAGGAGCTGAACGGATTAACGTCACGGCTCTGGCTCTAATCCCAGCTCGGCCTCCCTCTGCTCTGCTCCCGGGACCGGTTTCCCTTTCACGGTGACCAAATAAACACGAAGCACCGGGCGGAGATGAAGGGCACCGGGGGGGAGGAGGAGGAGGAGGGGGAGGAGGAGGGAGACGGTACCGGGCCAGGCCGAGCCGAGCCGAGCCGTGCCGTGCTTACCTCCGCGCTACCGCAGCATCCCATTGCAGTCAGGGTGGAGGTGCACCGGAGCCTCGCGGAGCCTCCCGGAGCCTCACGGAGCTTCACGGAGCTTCACGGAGCTTCAGCTCAGCAGCAGCCGGCCTGCAGCACCGACAGGCGGGGGGAGGACACGGACAGCCCCCGGAGGCCGAGCTCCCTACGGTCAGACTGAGCGCTCCGGCTGTCGGTGCCTCCTCCGGTTACCGTAACGTTACCGAGCGGGGATTAACGGCCGAGGATTTGTCCGCCACACTTCCTGGTGGGCCGTCAGGTGCAGCGGCCATTCATCTCATTGCGCATGCGCAATTAGTGCCCGTGCCAGGGCAGAGAACAAACGGTTTTCCAACGGGAGCTGCAGCAGGTGCAGTACCGTAGGTGACCGCTGAGTGGAGGCTAATGGGAGGGTGGCGCTGTTCCCTCCGCTGGAGAACCACATCACCACATGAACCAAACACCACACTGTTATTGTTTCTGCCCGGACTTTTATTTTGTATTTCCTCCGGTTTCCTGTCCTCCAATAAAAGACTTTTACTTTGACAGTCATGTTGTTCCTGTGTTTGCTGGGAACAGGGTTGAATAATCTTTATTTACAATGAGCTCCTCACACAAACATCTAAATAGACTGAAGTTATTGGTAGTTATTGGTTATTGATCACTGATTGATTACCGGTGTGACAGCGGGGCTGCCATTAATAAACTCTGTTCTATTCTTTAACAACTCCGTCATAACGGCTCAAAGACAATAAACAATAATCTATATATTTTTTGCATATTTTGTTTGATTATTATCATCAGTATTATTAAACTGGAGCATCCTTTAGCAAAAAGTATATACGTAAGTATGCTTGACTACAAGTATAAGTATAGCAAGTACACTATGGACCATGTACTTGTAGCATACTAGAAAGTATACTAATTTAATACTTCTTCAGACTAAATTGGAACATTTCAAGTTTATGAAAATACACTTTCAAGTATACAACAAGTACACTCATCTATATACTATTAGTGTACTAAGTATATACTTCTAGTCTACATTGTAGTTTATTAAAGTATATTTTATAGGTCATTTTAAGTTTACAAAAGCACACTTTCCAGTATACAGCCTCAGTTTTTGTATAAATGACAATGAGTGTACATGTAGTACACTTAGAAAAGGGGAAGTTTATGATTTAATTTGACTGTGTGATTATTGATAGTTGTGGTGAGACACCTCCCAGGACACGAGGACATAAAGGGACAGACAGGTGTCTCAGATGAGACGGGACTGCTCTCCTTTTTTGTTTTACTTTTCTATAATGAATCCTAAGTCGTCCATTGTGGACCGTGCAGGGAGACACACACACAGCTGTGTTGTTGTGACTCTGGTTTGTTTCTGTTGACGTTCAGCTCAGACATGAACCAAGTGCAGCTTTAAATGTAAAACCTTGTTCCAGACGTTTCTGCATCACGTCTGTTCAACCTGACCACTTCTAGTTATTGATTATTGATTGTGTGAGTCCTGGCCCCACACTCCGACCCCCCCCTCACCCCCTCACCTTTCTGAATCGAACCTGCTGCTGTGAGCTGTACGACAGACGCTTTGGGTCCATGTTCCTGTCGCCCTGAAGTCTTAGATCCTACAAGAGGTCCTAGGGGTCTTGGGCGAGGCCCTGGGGGGTCCTGGGGGGTCCTGGGGGCCCTGGAGGTCCTGGGGGTCCTGGGGGGTCCTGGGGGTCCTGGAGGGTGGTGGTGTCCCTGTGAGACTGAGCAGAGCGGAGCTGTGGGTCTGAGGCTGCAGAGCAGAGCACAGAGAGCTTTTGTCTCATTGTTTACTGTTGTACCAGGCTGTGTGTGTGTGTGTGTGTGTGTGTGTGTGTGTGTGTGTGTGTGTGTGTGTGTGTGTGTGTGTGTGTGTGTGTGTCTTGTCAAACAGTAAATTTTCAGGAAAGATTATTTTCTCTCCTCAGTCACAGAAACTTCATTAAGCTGATGTTTAAGCAGAATGTGTTTCAGAGAGTTTACACAGAGACAGAACACATTCATTAACAACAGGTCAGTTTACCACCAATGTGGATGTACAACAACAACAACAACAACAACAACAAGCATACAACTGAAAAATGGACACTTTTGAACAAAGGTGGAACTGTATTACTCTGGTGGAGGGATGGGGAAGATTGTTGTGTTTCTCTAAGACTGATATTGTTTTAGTCAAACTGTCCCATCGCCATAACCCCTATAGTCATAGCAGTAGGTTCATTACCTTTAATTGTCGGTGCAAGCTATTTTTAGAATGGCGGAGCAGAGCCGTGAGCTGCTCAGAGCTACGCTACAGAGGCTCATGGGATTTCTTGGTTTCCCTCATCAAACTCATCAAATACACAATCCAACAACTCCACAACGCTCTGGTGGACAAGTTGTGACCTGCACATTCACCACGCTATGAGATAATAACACAACGTTACCACACAGAGTTGTTTTAGAGGGAAATACAGAGACTGATGATGTAAAACTGCCCCTGAAGGCAACGTGCACCAGTGGTTTTGCATGAATTTCCCTCCAAAACAACTCTGTGTGTCAGTCAGTGTTTTGTTTTGTGGAAAAATGAAAATATCTGAATAAAAAAAAACAATAACAAAACAAACAGAGGTCAGAGGTCAACACTGAGACATGATGTCCACATAGAGACACTCAGGAGGACAAGCTGACTGAGACAGCTGAGGTGTCTCATCACCTGGACACCAGGACGTCCACTCTGGGGCCACAGCGGGTCAGAGCTGAGATTCACAGACAGACAGTGAACGCATCAGCTGCATTCGAGGCAGCTCTGGTGTCTCTGTCGCTGGACTCACATATTCCCACTTCAACAATCCTCAGTGTGTGTGTGAGAGCTGGACATGTGTGAGGACGTCGTCTGTGTCTTTGTCCATTGTCCCGGCGTCTCTCAGACGTGACCTCTGCTCCATGTTCACATTCAGTCCTCCTCGCACAAGAGACGCAGTTGTCCCGAGTCCAGCTGCTGCCGCTTCATTCAGGCCTGTAGCCTCGTCCTGATGTCGTGTTCATGCTGCGTTCAGGTGCCTCCGTAAAATCAGGAGTCAGGGGTCAGGGAAGAAACATGGAGTCTGTCAAGGTCAACTCTCATAAATGTAGATGAAATTCATCAATAAACTAGATAGAGGACAGCAGAGGACAGTAGAGGACAGCAGAGGGCAGTAGAGGACAGCAGAGGGCAGTAGAGGACAGTAGAAGACAGTAGAGGACAGCAGAGGACAGTAGAGGGCAGTAGAGGACAGCAGAGGACAGTAGAGGCCAGCAGAGGGATGCAGAGGACAGCAGAGGGCGGTAGAGGACAGCAGAGGACAGTAGAAGACAGTAAAGGACAGTAGAGGGCAGAAGACAGTAAAGGACAGTAGAGGGCAGCAGTGTACAGCAGAGGACAGTAGAAGACAGTAAAGGACAGCAGAGGACAGTAGAAGACAGTAAAGGACAGTAGAGGGCAGAAGACAGTAAAGGACAGTAGAGGGCAGCAGTGTACAGCAGAGGACAGTAGAAGACAGTAAAGGACAGTAGAGGATGGTAAAGGACAGAGGATCCAGATTAAAGACAATCATCAGAGACTACTTCCACCCAAACCTCCACATATTCTGCTGCCTCCTAGCTCTTAGTTCCTAGATCTTAGTTCCTAGCTCTTAGCTCTTAGTTCATAGCTCTTAGCTCCTAGCTGATTAGCTCTTAGCTCCTAGCTGATTAGCTCTTAGTTCCTAGCTGATTAGCTCTTAGTTCCTAGCTGATTAGCTCTTAGTTCCTAGCTGATTAGCTCTTAGTTCCTAGCTGATTAGCTCTTAGTTCCTAGCTGACTAGTTCTTAGTTCCTAAGCAGCATCCTCTCTTGCAACACGTTGCTTCAGAGCATGAAAATTAACAAACCTGCTTTGTAGCACAGTGTTAACTCGGACCGGGGCTTTAGGTTTTGTTCAGCTGCATTATGAACACAAAGCCTGGCTCTGTCGAGCCTCCTCCTCCTCCTCGGTGAGGGAATGCGGCTGACCGGAAGTGCCGCACATGAATCCAGAAGTTCATTTTCACCTTACTTCCGCATTCGAAAATATGGTGGATAAAAAAGGAAAATCTCGACCCCTAGCTCCATCTTGTCCAATTTTAGACCAATTTCTAAACCACTTTTGTCCAAGGTTGTTTTTTAAGTATTTTTTACTGAGCTGCAATCATTCCTGCTTGCCCATGGCATTCATGAAAGGTTTCAGTCAGGTTTTAAACCACTCCACAGCACTGAACTGCACTACTGAGGGTCCTAATGACCTACTTCTAACTGTTGACTCGGGAAACCCTGCTGTCCTGGTTCTCCTTCACCTAACAGCTGCGTTCGACACCATAGCTCACAGCAGATTGTATTATCTCGTCTGGAACAGTGTGTTGGAATTAAATCCTACCTGACTGATTAGAGCTTTTTGCCACAGCTCCGCTCACCTGTGGGGTGCCCCAAGGCTCCATCCTGGGCCCTATCCTCTTCCTGCTATACTTCCACTGACTTTCTGGAAGCATACCACTTACTTTCACTGCTATGCAGATAAGAGTTTGTTCCACCGAAGGCTCTATCTCCCTCAGACTTTGAACAAGTAGCTGATCCATGCTTTTATCAGCGTTTGATTGCTGTAGGCTAATTACTCTTTGTCAATCCTGGCCTCACTCCACGGGCTCCTGGTGCATTAGAAATATTTCTTTTTTTTTTAAATTTGATAATTTTTAAAGCCTTACATGGCTTGGCACCCCAGCTTTTCTTAAACCTTATCACTGAGTCCTGGTCCCTAACCAGGCTGAGGACCAAAGGGGTTTCGTGTGGCCGCCCACAGGCTCTGGATTAGCCCGCCCTGTTATCTAAGATCTGTCCAGACCCTAGAGGTGTTTAAGTCTCCGAAGACTCATTTATTGGACATGGCCTTCAACTCAGCCCTTTTTGATTTATGTTATGTCCCTGTAGGCCCTAGCCGATATGTATGTAAAACTGTGTTGTATTGCATTCTATGTTATTTTATCTTTCTTTTACACAGTTCAGTTCTCTCCCAAATGGTTTGTTCCATCATGTTCTTGGTCCTGGGGGCTGAACCAGAGCAGATGAACTTGGCTGCCTTATATGGAGGTACCTGTTGAAGCAGGCCCATAGCATGGATGGGGGGGGGGGGGGGGGGGGGCGGTTTGGCTTGGCCTTTATGTGAGGGATTATTTGTTTATGATTTATGACTGATTCATGTGTTGAAGAATGTTCATGAAGTATTGAGATGATGTATACTTTGTTGTGGGTTCATTGTGGGACCTGATGTGGTGAAGGGGAATATTAATGTCATTTCATTGTGTTTAATTATAAATTTTAATTATAAATTGGGTGGTCTTGGGAGGGGCTCAGGGTACACAATGCTCCTGCCAGCACAGAGCTGGAGGGGGAGGGAGTGATACCACTGCCAGCATGTTGGGGAGTCTGAGTTACACTTCTTTCTTTCTTTTTTGTTTCTGTAAATAAATGTCAAAATCTATCTATCTATCTATCTATCTATCTATCTATCTATCTATCTATCTATCTATCTATCTATCTATCTATCTATCTATCTATCTATCTATCTATCTATCTATCTATCTATCTATCCATCTATCTATCCATCTATATCTGGATGTAGAGCAGCAGCTGCAGTTCCTCTCCTGGCCACTAGAGTGAGTCCGTCTCCATAGACTCCACATGTTTCCAGGCTGGTGCAGAAACACACCGGCCTCTTCTCATCACTTCCTGTTTACCTGTTTTCACCTGTTTACGTAAACGTTGGTCAGACCGGCTTTAGAGAAGTGTTAAGGGCGTCACAGTAAGTGTTTGACCTCTGACCTCTGTGTCTGTAGAGCCTCAAACACACCACAATAATATAAACAACTTAGCCTACAACACTATGATGCTTGGATGATGCACCACTTCCACGACCTGGACAAAACGTAGACATCAGGGCTGGGTCTGGACTAAATATGAAAACCACTGTTTCAACATGTTTAACCCCTTCCTGGCCAGTTGTTTTAGCTGCAAAAACACATGGTTTCTATAGGGCTCTATGGGCTTTAGTATTTTCTCATTTACAGAGTGACAAAAAGAGAGAAAATCCAAAGTCCTCCTCTGTAAAAACTTCTGATTCTAATGTGTCAACAAAAAAAAACAAGAATTTTGAAAGGGGCTTTATCCATTGTTCAGATTTAGGCTCTGGAAATTAGCATATTCCATTGCCTCATTTACATTAAAAACAAAATTTGACAAAACTTGTAATACAAAAAATATTTGTCTTACAGTAATGTGAGTGATGAACTTGGTTAGTTTCATGGTGATATCTGTCTATTTTTAAAATACATTAAAGCCCCTCAGGCGGAGGCGACGGGTCCTGGATGTCGTTAAAATGCATCACGGGTCCAAAACAAGGATTTTCATTCTGAAACTGGGGACGTCCAGCGTTTACCCAGAGACACGCCTCCTCGCCAAAAACCAGGCCCCAGAGACCTTTCATCTGACCTGGGGGGGGTTGTTGTTGTTGTTGTTGTTGTTTGTAAATGTCTCACATAGCACTTTCTCTGAGGCGCTGCTGTTTATTTACCTGTTGCCATGGAAACTTGTTGGGTGTTCTTTTATTAAAAAACATGAAAGTGTACTTTTGTAAACTTAAAATGACCTTATAAAGTTAATGTGGACTAGAAGTATATACTTAGTACACTAGGAGTATATAGATGAGTGTATTTGTTGTATACTTGAAAGTGTACTTTTGTAAACTTAAAATGAACTATAAAGTATACTTTAATAAACTAAACTGTGGAATAGAAGTATATCGGCTACTTCGCACACTAGGAGTACAGATTAGTGTCTTGTTGTATACTTGAAAGCGTACTATTGTTAACTTAAAATTAGGCTACCTATAACGTATATTTTTTATAAATTTAAAATGTTCCAATTTAGTCTGAAGAAGTATTAAATTAGTATACTTTCTAGTACGCTACAGGTACATGGTCCATAGTATACTTGCTATAGCCTACTCTCGCAAAAATTATTTTAACGGCACATTAACGCGAGCAGCTTCTCTCCAGGCATGTGTATGCGTCTCGGCGACGCTCCCGTCCTGTTGTTGTGGTTGTGCGCGACGTAGAGCTGCTGCTTCGACAAGGGAGTTTTTTTTCCTATCCTTTAGAAAGGGGGGGGGGCAATGTATGTTCTCCTCATGTCCTACACTACAGAACTTCTTCTCACCAAACGAAGCTGCTCCTCTTACTGATTGCAGTAATATCTGATGCTCCGCACTGACTCCATCTAGTGGCCGCGGATTTTGCGTTAAAGCTCCTTTAAAGTAGTATTAGAAGTAGTTGTTGTAGCAGTATTCGTATTTGCAGTAGTTTTAGTTAGTAATAGTACTTGCAGTAGAGTTAGTGGTAGAAACAGCTAAGCTAAGAAGTTAGTAGCAGTAGTAGTATTTGCTGCAGCAGCAGCATTAGTAGTAGTTTTAGTAGAAGCAGTAGGAAGTAGTAGTTCTAGTAGCAAAAGTAGTAGTATTGGTATCCGTAGTAGTAGTATTTGTAGCAGCAGTAGTATTATTGGTATTTGCAGTACTTTTAGTAAATTGTTCTCAGATCAGATGAATCACAGTGGCAAGTCTTTTATTGTGAAACGCTAGCTGCTCTGTGACGTCACCATGCAACAGCTGTGTCAATTCACTCAATGAGACCGGAAGTAGGACCCGTGATCTAATTACAAAATAAAAGCTGGGTGAGTGTTGTTTTTTTTAAATTCAGTTTGATTCTGACTGATGGTTGAAAATAGTTAATTTCTCTTTTCATGTCATTCATCTCCTTTTTAAGAAGTTTAAACTGTATTTTTTTCTCTATATACTTTTTATTCTTCTTTGCTCTTGCTTTTAACTCTATGTTTAATTTAAAATAGTTTGTTTTTGCTGTTTTATGCTGCTTTTTTTATGTTTTGTCTTTATGTAAACTAAAGCACATTGAGTTGCCTTGGTATGAAATGCTCTATATAAACAAAGACGTGAGGCCTAAAACCAAATGTTCCTTTGATCAACATGAGAAAAACAAACTTTAATCCAATCAGAGGTCTGACGAGTTAAAGGCAGAGCTGTAACACTCAGTCTCAGGTTAAACATCTACAATACCACATCTTTTTTGTTTTTAAACTTTATTAACAATTATATCACAAAACGGTTGAGCCAGGGGAAGAAAAAGTATAAATATAAAAAGAGTATAGAAGTATCATGTACAAAAAAATGCAATGGTGTAAAGAAAAGCATATCAATTAAATTTTTCCAAAATAAAGTTTGTTTTTAAGGCCTGTTTCATTTCTAGTCCATTGATGCCAGTGTTGTATCGATAAAGTTGCTTCAAAAAAGTGTCACGTGTGGTTTGCTGTCAGTCCATGAAATTTACCTAAAAATAAAACAAGTTATACAAAAAAATGGAATCATTTTCCATGTGGTTGTTTTCAAAGTAAAGAAAAAAGTCCTTCTCAAGCAGATGTAGGCCTACTGAATGTCCAGGATTCTGTTTAATAAAGTTTTGTACATTCAACCAAAACATTTGACAATATAAATAAATGTGCAATAGATTCAGCATCACACAAACCACAGAAATAACACGAGTATCAATATCACTCGTGTCTCTGTGAATGTTTTATTTTGAAGGTCCGGAGCGGAAGTGTTGCTGCGCTGTGATTGGCTGGTGGAGCTGAGCAGCGGAGGCTGGAGCCGCGGCTGCAGCTCCGCAGCTGCAGATGAAGCCGGAGCTGAGAGGAGGAGGAGGAGGAGGCACGAGCACACGGTAGGTACAGGCTTCACCTGAGTGTGTGTCTGTCTGTGTGTGTGTGTGTGTCTGTGTGTCTGTGTGGTTACCTGAAGGTGTGTGTGTTGTTACCTGAGGGTGTGTGTGTGTTTAAACTTGATGTAAAGTCGCAGGAAAAATGTTTCGTAAGTTCAGAGGAAAGAGAGAAAAACTTCACCGTTGTTTGTGTGTGTGTGTTTGTGTGTGCGTGTTTGTGTGTGTTTGTGTGTGGTCACGAGCCGAACGCGTTGAGACAGTGAGAGGATCTTGAAGAGGGTCCCGGACCTGAACCCGGTTCCTTCTGGTTTCTCCGGGTTCCTTCCCTCCGGGTCCGGATCACATGTGTTGTTGTTGTTGTTGTTGTTGTTGTTGTTGTGTAGTTGTTGTGTATTTGTAGATTACTTTTTTTTGTTGTTGCTTGTTTTGAACAAAGAGCAGTTACATGGTGAGTTTGAGGAAGCTGGGACAAAAGGGTTCATCTGAGGGGGGGTTGGAGGAGGGGGGCGGGGGTCTATGGTCCAGGTGTTTCCAGGTGTTATTGATCATATCAGTGATTGATGAGGAGGAGAAACAGCTGAGGAGGGGTCGTCATGGTGACAGATGTGTTGGTCAGCAGCTCAGGTACATGATGACATCACCCGCTGCACTGTAAAACTCAACATCTCACCATGAATATGTCTCTTATTCCTGTTGAAATGTCACTTCTAGTCCAAACTAATCTCATCCTACAGATAAAACATTAAAGCAGTTTGTTTTTAACACTTTTTACTTCTTTCAGCAGATTTTCACTGTAAATCAGTAGAAAAATCTGATGGTGGAGCAAGTTTTTCTTTCTTTTTACAAACACAAAAACCTGCTTCACTGGCAGATTTTATACTGATTTAAGTGAAAATGATCTGAAAACAAGTTCATTTGTAGGTGATGAGTCTGATTTTAAGTGGAAAGAGTTTAGTTTTGACTAGAAATGAGACATTTTGACAAGAAATAAGTTAAATCTTGTTGTAAAGATGTAGAGTTTTACAGTTTGGCCGCCGCTAGGCCAGAAACGCTCTGACCGCCGAGCTGTGACGGAGCGACGGGTCCCGGCTCACGGCTCAGTCATCCCCACACGGAGACACTCTGTCCCTGAACTCTGAGATAGTAAAGTCGATTCTTCGTCCACCGGCGCCATGTGGAACCAGTTAATTAGCTGTTTTTTTGTTTTACACTGTTAAAACATGACGAGTCAGGGTTCAGCTTCATGTCTGCACTGTAAAAACTCAAACTCTTTCTAAGAATATTTGACTTATTTCTGCTCAAAATGTCTCAAGTTTAGTCGAAACTAAACTCTTTCCACTAAAAATCAGACTCATTTTCACTTGTTTCAAACTCATTTTCAGTGTAAATCAGTAGAAAATCTGTCAGTGAAGCAGGTTTTTGTGTTTGTAATAAGAAAGAAAAACTTGCTCCACGTTCAGATTTTTCTACTGATTTCCAGTGAAAATCTGCTGAAAGAAGTAAAAAGTGTTAAAAACAAGCTGCTTTAATGAGATGAGTCTGATTTTAATAGAATCAGATGAGTTTGGACTGAAATGAGACAAATGTTCTTGGATAGATTTACAGTTTTTACAGTGCAAGTGGATTGATTCAATCATCATCATCATCATCACGTCTCACTCAGAGCTGAAGGACATTTTTATGTGTGTGTGTTGGGGGTGTTGAGGTGTGAACCCCCCCCCACAGTCTTTATTCAGACTGTTTCCTGAGCTGTGAATGAACAAAGAGCTGCAGCTCACTGTGATCTGTGTGGATGGGGGAGGAGGGGGGGGGGTGCGTCGTCTGAGTGCATTTGCAAGTGTGTGAGTGTCCTCAGACCCCCGTCTCCTCCTCACCCCCCCCTCACCCCTCCTCACCTCCCCACTCTGATCAATCAGCTGAGGATTGATCAGTTTCCTCTCCACAGTATTTTAATCTGACATTCAGCATTGACATAACGTAGATGGACTGATAACAGTGTGTGTGTGTGTGTGTGTGTGTGTGTGTGTGTGAGTGTGTGTGTGAGTGCGAGTCTGATAAGTGTGTGTGTGATCAGCAGTTTCAACTGAATAATCTAATAGATCTGCTGTGACCTTTGACCCCGGTACCTTTGAGCTGTGTGCTGGCTGAACTCGGTCTGTTTAACTCAGAGCAGCAGCAGCAGAGAGGCAGAGAGACGGCAGAGAGACGGCTGAGGGACGGCTGAGTGGCGGGAGAACGGCGGGAGAACGGCGGGAGAACGGCAGGAGAACGGCAGGAGAACGACGGTAGAACGGCGGCTGAGTGGCAGTAGAACGGCGGCAGGCAGACATGTCCGTCCGAACACAGCTGGGTCTGCTGCTGTGGAAGAACTTCACCTACAGACGACGACAGACGGTCAGTCCCTGAGCCATCGGTCACTGGTTATTGATCATGTGTCTTAGTTTTAGAATGAAATAAAACTCTGATCGCCTTTAGTCCTGATCGATTATTGATCTGTATCAATTGTAACAACTATCTGTATCAATGTGATAGGTCTACTCAGTATAAAATACATAAATACTTCAGTATACCCAGTACAACAAGACTATCTAACTACAGTAAATGTCAATGGTTCTCAAAGTGGGGGGGTGACAGGGTTCAAGGGGTCCCACAACCTTTTCTGGACATTTTACCACTTTTTACTAGAATTGTTTTGAGAAATTTGACCAGTTTCTTCTCAACTTTTCTTTTTTACTATCTTTTTTTTTGCAAGAAATGTAACCCTTTTTGTGTTATTGTTTGCCCCTATTTTTGAAAGAGAAATTGTAGGCCTACCACATTTTTCTGCAAATCTTTTCACTTTTTCTAGAATTCTACATTTTACTTTTTTTCTTTTAGATACTTATCCACTCTTTTCTAAAAAGTCTTAAACTTTTTTGTTTATTTTATTTGGCTTTTTTCTTCTTCTTTTTAAAAAAAATCTTACTACTTCTTACTACTTTTTCCTACAAGTATTTTTTTCTCTCTCTTTTTTTTAATTAACCACTTTTTTCCTTTTAAATCTTACCACTTTTTCCTAGAATTTTTTCACTTTTTTTTTTTAGTATATATATATATTTTTTAATTTAACCACTTTTCCTAGAATTCTTTTGAGAAATTTTACCAGTTTCTTCCCAATTTTTCTGTTCTACTTTTTACTACTTTTTTAAAAGAATTTTTTTTTACCCATTTTGTATCATTGTTTACCCCACCTTTTTTGAGAAATCTTTCTATAATTACATTTTTTAACCACTTTTTCTAGAATTCTTGAGTAAATTTACTCAAGAATTAAAAAAAACGTTTTACTTTATTGATAGGACAGTAGAGAGTGTGACAGGAAATGGGAGGCAGAGATGGGGGGATTGACACGCAGTATAGGGTTATAGGGACTCGAACCGGGGCCGCCTGCAGCGAGGACTATAGCCTCTGCATATGGGGCGGGTGCTCTACCAACTGAGCTAAACACCGCCCCTACTTGTACCACTTAAAAAAAGAAAAAAATTTTTTAAATACATTTTCAGCCTGATCAATCACCTTATCAGCCCCAGCGTTTATGTCACTAATTAATAATCAATCAATGTCTCACTATTATTATCAGTGTTGTTGTTGTTGTTGTTGTTGTTGTTGTTGTTGTTGTTGTTGTTGTTGTTGTTGTTGTTGTTGTTGTTGTTCATACTAGTGTTTGGTCTGACTGTTCAAACCACAACAAAAGAAAATGAGTCAGATCAGGTATAATCCAAGTTTAATCTAGTTTTAGTCCTGGTTTAATCCTGATTTAATAATGATGTAATCCCAATTCAGTCTTGTTTTAGTCCTGGTCTAATCTACATTTAATCCTGGTTCAATCCAAATTTAATCTTGTTGTCCTGGTTGTAATCAGATTTAATCTTGTTTTTGTCCTAGTTTAATCCTAATTTAATCCTGGTTTAATCCACGTTTGACTCTGGTCTAATACAGATTTAATCCTCGTTGAATCCAGATCCATCTTGGTTAAACCAAGATGGATCTGGATTCAAGATGGATCTGGATTCATTGTTTTAGTCCTGGTTTAATCCAGATATAACCCTGAATTAGTCCAGGTTTGATCCAGGTTTAGTCTTGTCTTAGTCCAGGTTACAGACCCGGTATAAACAGTTGATCGGGTCTCTGCAGTTCAGTCAAATTGAGTCTAAGTCCAGCTGGTCTGGACTCTGGTCTCTCTGCCCCCCCCCCCCCCCCCCGCGTTGTTGTTGTCCATCCATTGATCGACGACTCCTCATTAATAATGTAAAACTCTAATAATAAAGACACAAGGCTGCTTCCTGTTGAACACACACACACACACACTCAGGATGCTTCTTCCTGTGGTTAATGGTTTCCTGTCCCCCCCCCCGCAGCTCCAGCTCCTGGTGGAGATCGTCTGGCCGCTCTTCATCTTCTTCATCCTCATCGCCGTGCGGCTCAACTACCCTCCATACGAGCAGCATGAGTGTGAGTTCACAACCACACAATACACGTGTGTGTGTGTCTGTGTGTGTCTGTTAGTTTCCTGTTGCGTCGTATCACTGAGCTCTGTCTGGAGACCTGGTCCTGGTCCTGGTCCACATGAGTCCTGCTGCGGGGCGGGCGCCCCCAGGTGCATGCTGGGATGTTGCTGTCTCAGCAGCCTTCAGACCTTGGACCTGCTGCTCTCTTATCATTGATTATCTGAGGTCATTGATTGATAATCTCAGCACAGGAAACGGCGACTGGATTTCAAAGTAAAAGCCTCTGCTGTTGGTTTATGAGCGGTTATCTCTGAGCCGTGGCGTCGCTATCAGACCCGTGAAGGTCACAGTCATCAACTCATAAATAGATTACACAAGGTTATTGATTATTGACGACCAAAATAAACGTTCAACAACTTCATAAACAACATTTGAATATTCAAAGACAGGAAGTGACATCGCTGGACTCAACCTGGTCAGAGTGGATGGTCAGCTGATGCTGTGGCGTTCAGGGGTCAGAGGTCAGATTGGACTGATTCAGGATGATGATGTTTCATTAAAGTGGCGGCGGCGTTAACAGGAAGCTGCAGCGCTCGCCGCTTCCTTGTGAAAGCAGAAGCTGAGGAGCTGAGCTCAGGAATGTTAGTGATTCACACGTCACATGACCGGCGTGTTGACACACGCCTGCTGCACGCACGCACGCACGCACGCACGCACGCACGCACACACACACACACACACACACACACACACACACACACACACACACACACACACACGTCACCTCTCCTCACACTGCACAGTCCAGGCTTTTATTTTGAAAGGACTCAGATCAGCTGTTGATGACATCATTTATTCATCACAGATCTACTTCCTGTTTGACTCTAAACCTTCACCGAGTCTGAACCAATCAGCTGCCAGGATCCAGTCTCATGGTTAAACATCTGGATTCTGGTGGAAGGTTAAAGGTCCAGGTCCAGGTCCAGGTCCAGGACCAGGACCACCAACCACTGAATGATCAGTTAAAGGGACATTCTGTAACTTCTCCTGTTCTCTATTCAAGAAAAACGTTTATTTTGTTCAAAAGTATGTTTTCATTAAAGGAATAGTTCACCCAAGATTCAAATTTCAAATGCTGCATTCAGGTGCAGTCGGGCAGATGGCCGTCGCTAACAAACCAGATGTCATTTTAGTCACAGAAGTTCAGAGAAAGACGGTAAACAATACCACATTGCCATGACAACATGGACCACATGTTTATGGCGTTACCTGCAGCGGCTGTCGTCCGTCGTCCGTCTGCCCCATTTCACCTGAATGAGAGCATGAAGAATATACAACCACAACGCTAGAGGGAGGAATTCTACAGAATATACCTTTAAATTATGCTCAGGCTCCACAGTGACGTCAGAGATAGATGATAGTGTGTGTGTGTGTGTGTGTGTGTGTGTGTGTGTGTGTGTGTGTGTGTGTGTGTGTGTGTGTGTGTGTGTGTGTGTGTGTGTGTGTGTGTGGACTCTGGATTCTCTGAGTCTTATCTAATCTGTGATTGGACGATGGGTGGGGGGGGGGGTGGGGGGGGTGAGTGTTGTGGTGACCTGCTGCAGCTGATGATGCTCTGCAGGTGATAACGCTCCAATCACAGCTTATCTACAGGTGTGGACAGACACACACACACACACACACACACACACACACACACACACACACACACACACACACACACACACACACACACACACACACGTGTCTCCTCGTAGCATCACCTTCAGCTACGACTACATTTCCCATGAGCCCTTGCTGCAGCGGGAGCCTGATGGACCTGTAGCTAACGACTGTTTTCATTATCAGTTAATCTGTTGATTATTTAAACACTTTTATTGACCTAACAACTCATCGATTAAAGGGATAATTCACCCAAAATCGATGATTCACCAAGGAAGGGTCTGGAGAACCTCGGAGTTCCACTGGGAGCTGCCGCTACAACAAGGCAGGACGAGGAGGAGGTGACTGGTGAATTATCGATTTTGGGTGAAGCATTCCTTTAATCGATCAGCTGTTTGGTCAATAACATCAGTCAGTGTTCCTAAAACCACCAGACAGACTCAGAGAAACAGAAACATTCACATGGAAGAAGCTGGAATCAGAGAATCTGGAGCTTTTTTATTAAAAACTATAATTTAATAACGTGACAGGTGTTGACTGACCCACTTCCTGTCTGCAGGTCACTTCCCCAACAAGGCGATGCCGTCGGCCGGCACGCTGCCCTGGATCCAGGGAATCCTCTGCAACGCCAACAACCCGTGTTTCAGGAGCCACACGCCGGGCGAGTCGCCGGGCGTCGTCGGCAACTTCAACGACTCCATGTGAGACAGGCTCCGCCCCCCGGCGCTCTCATTCTGAAAGACGACGCGTGGTCGTAGTCGTGGTGATGACGTCACACTCACCCGTTTCCTTCCTGTTGCAGAATCTCTCGTCTGTTCTCGGACGCCAAGAAGATTCTCCTGTACAGCCAGAACGACAAGAACCTGGACGGCTTCAAGGAGCTGGCGCAGGCGCTGCAGGCGCTGCAGAGCAGCCAATCAGGTGAGAGCGTGTTGTTGTGATGCAGCACAGTGAGGACTAACACGGGTTCTGGCAGACGGCCGCAGGGTACGTTACCAGAGCCTCAAGAAACATCACAGGTCAACCCGGCCGCGTGGGGCCCAGGCTCTGGTCCTGGTTCTGGTCCTGGTTCTGGTCCTAGTCCTGGTCCTGGTGGTTTGAGGGTTCAGTTGAAGGAGGTCACTCAGGTCGTCCTCCAGGTTCTCCAGGGTTCAAACATCTGGACTGAGCTAGACGACCTGCTGAGTCCAGATGAGTCCGGCTGAGTCCAGATGAGTCCAGCACTCAGAGCAGTGTGTTGGGTCGTGGTTGTGGACTCTGGTTCTGTGTGAGTGTGTTCAGTGAGTTCAGGTCCAGTCCTCTAATCCTGGTCTGGAGTATCTGAATGAACTTGTCCTGGTCCAGGTCTCGGTTTGGATCCTGGTCCAGGTCTTGGTCCTGTGTGTGTGTGTGTGTGTGTCCTGCTGGTGTTTCAGGCTCATTTAACCAAAAGAATTTTTCCCTTTGTCAGTTAATTGGAGGTTTTTTGTCTCCAGGGGGGAGGAGGGGGGAGGGGGGAGGGGGGGTCTACCTGCTCCGACCTGCCGTCTCTTTATCCCTCTGATCAGCGGCAGCGGGGGCGGAGGGAGGGAGGGAGGGAGGGAGGGACGGGCCTCAGCAGGTAGAGCTCTCAGGTGATTCCAGGTGAGCTGGTCAGTGGGCGGAGCCTCAGGATCCTGGACCAGGACCAGGACCAGGACTCAGGTCTGAGGAGGAACCTGGAGGAAGCTGGTTCTGGTCCTGACTCCTCTTCCTCCTCCTCCTCCTCCTCCTCCTCCTCCTCAGGGGTCGGGGCTCTGGCTCCGCGCCCCCAGGTGAGGGTCAGTCTGTGGTCAGCCCGTCACGTCAGGTCTCATCAGCACCACGGCAACCGACACCTGAGAGAGGAACCGGTTCAGACCGGTTCAGTCCTGTTTCAACTTTGTGTCATTGTAGTTTTTGTTTAGTCTCGTTGTTCCATTTTACATTTAGTTCTAGTTTCATAACGTGATTCCTGGTCCTGGTCCTGGTCCTGGTCCTGGTCCTGGTCCTGGTCCTGGTCCCGGTCCTGGTCCTGGTCCTGGTCCCGGTCCTGGTCCTGGTCCTGGTCCCGGTCCTGGTCCTGGTTAATGAGAACCGTTGACAGGAAGTGAGGCGTTCAGACGCCTCGGCGTCCTGCAGACATGTGACCTGTGTGTGATTGGAGCTGACGCGTCTCTGCTGGACGCTCGTCCTCATTCGACCAATCACATCAGTCAGAGCTGATGATGTCAGACAGCTGCTCTGACCCATCACTAACTCACCCAGTCCACAGCCACATAGACACAAATACACAACGCACACACACTGTAACATTCATACACAATGTACTTCTACACAACACTATAGAATAACACAACAGCACAACCAGCCAGTTCCTACATGGTACATAAAGTTCTACACGTTGCCATGGCAGCAGCAGAGGAGCCACTGGTCCATTACACACTCCATCACATTGACACACTGACACACACACGGTGTGTGTGTTCATGTTCCACATTCATCCTGTTAGAACTGAACTATTAGAAACTAGAGCCTCAGGCTGAATTTAACTGGAATACTCCTTTAATGATGCTGCACTATATGCAAATATACTGTATATAGCCTCAGTACCAGCGACTAGACGGGACCTGTGAGTTCATGTTGTTTAGTAGCTACCAGCGATTAGATGGGACCTGTGAGTTCATGTTGTTTAGTAGCTACCAGCGATTAGACGGGACCTGTGAGTTCATGTCGTTTAGTAGCTACCAGCGATTAGATGGGACCTGTGAGTTCATGTCGTTTAGTAGCTACCAGCGATTAGACGGGACCTGTGAGTTCATGTTGTTTAGTAGCTACCAGCGATTAGACGGGACCTGTGAGTTCATGTCGTTTAGTAGCTACCAGCGATTAGACGGGACCTGTGAGTTCATGTTGTTTAGTAGCTACCAGCGATTAGACGGGACCTGTGAGTTCATGTTGTTTAGTAGCTGCCAGCGATTAGACGGGACCTCTGAGTTCATGTTGTTTAGTAGCTACCAGCGATTAGACGGGACCTGTGAGTTCATGTTGTTTAGTAGCTGCCAGCGATTAGACGGGACCTGTGAGTTCATGTTGTTTAGTAGCTGCCAGCGATTAGACGGGACCTGTGAGTTCATGTTTAGTAGCTGCCAGCGATTAGACAGGACCTCTGAGTTCATGTTGTTTAGTAGCTGCCAGCGATTAGACGGGACCATAGACTGTAAACAGAATGGACGTAGCATCGGTGACGTCACCCATATGTTTTGGCAGGTCTGTTTTGTGCCGCTACTACGGGGGTTTGAATTGCGCCATGTTGGATTTGACTTGCCATATTTGGAGAGCTGCGTTGGTTAGCCGGCCGAGAACCCGCCCACTGGCCTCGTGGCAGTGGTCTCCGGACCTGTCACTCAACGTTTCCGCGCCCTAATTGGCCAGAATGTTAAACCTAATAAAAGTAAAACGGTAGAGTTTTTAAAAAATTCACCCCCCTCAGAGTGTGTGCGGGGGTAGAAACTATCAGTTGAGACCAAAAAACTACATGGTACCAGGCTGTAAATATGTTTTTTTAAGCTGTAAAGTCTGTTTTAACATGAGGGTCTATGGAGAGTTGCTCCCTTCTGGTACCAGCCCCCAGAGGAAGCGGAGGGGATTGCAGCTTTTTGAACGCGGAAGTGAGCTTCACTTCTCAGACCGACAACTGCCCCCTTGGACGGGACCTGTGAGTCCATGTTGTTTAGTAGCTACCAGCTATTAGACGGGACCTGTGAGTTCATGTTGTTTAGTAGCTGCCAGCGATTAGACGGGACCTGTGAGTTCATGTTTAGTAGCTACCAGCTATTAGACGGGACCTGTGAGTTCATGTTGTTTAGTAGCTACCAGCGATTAGACGGGACCATAGACTGTAAACAGAATGACGTAGCATCCGTGACGTCACCCATATGTTTTGGCGGGTCTGTTTTGTGCCGCTACTACGGGGGTTTGAATTGCGCCATGTTGGATTTGACTTGCCATATTTGGAGAGCTGCGTTGGTTAGCCGGCCGAGAACCCGCCCACTGGCCTCGTGGCAGTGGTCTCCGGACCTGTCACTCAACGTTTCCGCGCCCTAATTGGCCAGAATGTTAAACCTAATAATAGGAAAACGGCAGAGAAACTATCAGTTGAGACCAAAAAACTACATGGTACCAGGCTGTAAATATGTTTTTTTAAGCTGTAAAGTCTGTTTTAACATGGGGGTCTATGGAGAGTTGCTCCCTTCTGGTACCAGCCCCCAGAGGAAGCGGAGGGGATTGCAGCTTTTTGAACGCGGAAGTGAGCTTCACTTCTCAGACCGACAACTGCCCCCTTGGACGGGACCTGTGAGTCCATGTTGTTTAGTAGCTACCAGCGATTAGACGGGACCTGTGAGTCCATGTTGTGGCATCAGGGATGAAGCTGAGTCTGTTCTTCGAGTTCCTGTTCCAGCGCCCCCCAGAGGCCGGGAGGACCAACAGGGGGGGGTCAGGGTGTGAAGAGTCCTTGATGATGGTTCTGGTTCTGGTTGTGGTTCTGGGGGGTCGGAGTGTAGTGGGTTTAGTTTCTTCCTGTCTGTCCTGGTTCTGCCTCTGTAGAAGGTTCAGCTGCTTCTTGACTCACTGCTGAACCTGATGACAGCTGGTCTAGACCAGAACAAACTGGACCGGATCAGACTGGACCAGTATTAAACTGATCCAGTCCGGTATTAAACTGATCCAGTCCGGTATTAACCCGGTCTTCTCCGTGTCCTGGTCTCACCTGCTCTCAGGTCGTGTTGAACTCAACACGTGAGATTTTGTCTTTGTGTTCATCAGAGGAGCGAGTCCAGACATGACCAGGAGAAGAAAGGAGGGGGGGGGGGCAGGACTGTGTGTGTGTTTGGGGGAGGGGGGGGGGGGGGGCAGGACTGTGTGTGTGTGTGTGTGTTGGGGGGAGGGAGGGGGGGGGTAAAGAAAATGTAAATATCAGGTCTGATGCAGGTTTTTCTCTGAGTGGAAACTTTGTATTGAGGACGAGTGAGGACGTGTCCACTCAGCTCAGGTATCAGGCTCATTTACATAGACACGCCCCCAACACGCCAAATATGGTCAGATCAGTTCCTGCAGGCTGAGAGAGCAATGGAGCAAACGTGGTGGAGTCGGCTCCTTCTTCTTCATCATCTTCATCATCATCTGATCATTGATGATTATTGATTTCCATCCAGGTGATGATGTCACCATGATGTCACTGTGATGTCACTGCCACCTCGAGGAAGTGACGGTGACATCACCAGTTGGATACAGTATCTGTCACCTGACGCTGCTGACCAATGACACGGCAGCGTCTCCACACGGCCGCCATCTTGGCTCAGTTGCTCCCTCAGAGCTTTGAGCCTCTGGTTCAGGTTCTAGTGGAACAACTGGACCAGTCTGGACCAGTCTGAACCGGTCTGAACCGGTTTGGTTTAATAGTTGAATCATGAGCTACTTTTCTATGGAAGTAACTTTATAGTTACTCTGTGTAGTAGTTACAGTTACATACAGACAGTTTGTGGTCCAGGCGACTGGATCACCATCCACTGACACAAGATGGCCGCCTGCTGGTTACGTCTGCGTAGTTTCCGATCCTCTTCCTTGTGCTGCGTTGGAGACGAGTCTGAACTCAGATCTGTCCTGGTTGAAAACTCTGAGTTTAACTTCAAAGCGCTGGAGACGCACCAGACCATAATAACCTCAGCATTCAAGTGGTGTGACGGTGTGTAACAGTCTGTGTGTGTAACGGTGTGTGTAACGGTGTGTGTGTGTAACGGTGTGTGTCTCCGTCCTCCAGGCTTCAAGCTGAAACACTTCCTGAGAGACGACGAGACTCTGTCCGACTTCCTGCTGAAGAACGTGACCCTCCCCGAGGACAGCGTCCACCAGATCAGAGAGGCCCAGGTTGACCTGGAGAAGGTGAGGGGGATGGGCCAGAGAGCTGGGGAGGGGGATGGGCCAGAGAGCTGGGGGGGGGGCAGACAGCTGGGGGGGTCTGTAGTTGCTCAGTCTGACCTGGGTCCTGTCCTCTGTCCTCCGTCCCGTCCAGGTGCTGCTGCGCGGCATGGGCGTCCACCTGAGGGACATGTGTCCCGGCCGGGGGGGGCAGCGGCTCACGGACTTCGTGACCATCTCAGACCCTCAGGTGTCGCTGCTGGTCCAGGAGCTGATCTGCCGGGCGCCGCCCGTCTGGCTGGACCGCGCCGAGGACCACTTCCTCCAGAACCTGGACTTCTTCAAACCCATCAGGGTAAGAACTCACATGACCCAGACCCGGTCCTTCCTCTAGTGTCCAGGTCTCCACTGAGCCATCTTTATTGCATTTATTTATCTGCTATAATCAATGTAAACACAGTTATACACAGCTATGTAGCTGAGCTACGTGGCTAACAACAGCCGCAATGATTTTCCCAGTGCTGAATATCAGCACTATGGGATGTCTCTTGTCCAATCAGACGACTCGGTCGGAACTAATGCTGCCTTCATGTGCTCTGGTACAGACGGTACCAGTGAGTTGTGTTCATGTGCTTTTGTTGTACAGAGAAAATAAAGATGGTGGACACAGATTCAGATTCATAGATATACTTGTGGTATCTATATATCTACGGGGTAAAACAACCTTGGATTGTCTAGTTCATCTCTGACAGCAAGAAGATGAATTATCAAAACTCAAAGGGTAAATATTAATATTCATGGAGACTTAGCGCTGGCTCTTTAAAAGCCTGTTTTACTGTTGGCTACATCACGCATTCATAAGGTGAACAGCTGCTAACTGCTGCCTTGCTCACGTCACCATTAACCAGTCTTGCGTTGCTCGCCGCCATGTCGAAAAGGTCAAAGGTTATTCTCATCTCGGCAGCTCAGGCATCAAACAATTCAACGAGTTGCCGAGTGGAAAATACCACATGACCTTTCCTCCTCGCTGTTTGGTATTTAACCACAATTAGCAGAGCACCTGGAGGCAGCATCAATGTTGTTAATGACTATTATTAAATAAACAGCAAAAGTCACAAAACAATATTAATCATATTAATAATATTATCAATAATAATAATATTGATCAGGCCTCTGGGTTGCCGTGACGACAGAGTCGGGTGATGGGATGGATCTGCTGTGAGAACAAACTGTAAACTTCAGCCCAGCCCAGGTGTGTGTGTGTGGGAGGAGGCGTGTCCCGACCCGTCGCTCCTCAGGTGTGTGTGTGAACTGTGTGTGTGGGAGGAGGCGTGTCTCTGCCTGCCTGCTCAGGTGTGTGTGTGTGTGTGTGTGTGTGTGTGTGTGTGTGTGTGTGTGTGTGTGTGTGGGAGGAGGCGTGTCCCGACCCGTCTCTCTACAGTCTCAGTTTTCGTAGCCTGGAGACCAGTTTTAGAGCTCGCTGGCTGCTCCTTTGTGCGTGGCGTGCTGATGTACGAGCTGCTGCGACTGAACCGGGACAGACTCTGCGTTTCCACGGCAGCGGAGACAGGAAGTCTTCGTCCTCCTCCGTTCACAAAGCAGCCGTTAGTCAGGAGGAGCGGCGAGGACACGGAGCGGCGTCCAAGTTCACAACATAAAAACATCTCCTGATCTGGTCTCTGGTCAGCTGACTGATGATGTCATCGTGATGTCACTTCAGCTGACGTGTTGATCCAAAAAAACCATCTCGGAGTAGTTTTCCATCTCTGCAGCTCTGGTAACAGGTCGGTGTCAGCCAATCAGGACAGAGGAGAAGATCTGAGCCTCTCTTCTGATTGGCTGACTGTGATCCAATAAAAACAGAGCAGATTTCAGAATAAAACACTCAGAGAAACTAAAAATCCTGCAAGTTGTTGGTTGGATGGATGGATGGTGGGTCCAGGGGGCGGGGCTTAGTTGTGACATCA